>JAAAKG020176418.1:14812-26623 GCA_010014905.2 Druon quercuslanigerum | reverse complement strand
TTATTTAAATAACACGTTCACTCCGCAACACTGCTCCGACCCAGGTTGCTGATCAATCTCTCTAGCAATCACCGCAATAAAATGTTTAATAACAAAAGTTTTTTTTAAATAATGTACATTTCTTAAAAACAAGCCAATAAAACTACGTGCGTTTTAATGCCAATGCGTGTTACAGATTGTAATAATATACATTCATGGAAATGATATACAACTTGAGAGACAAGTTTGAATGCGAAGCACGAGATACGCGATGAGAATGTGTCCGTTAAAGCCTTAACAACGTTAAAGCTTTAACAAAAGAGAATTCACAATCACCAAATTACTGTGTTCGACGCTCTGACCTTTAGTTTTAAAAAGTCTGGGCACAAGCGTTGGGAATATACAAAGACCGAGCGCGTAGCGCGAGTTAAATGTCTGACATCATCGAGCGCACCAGGCGCGCTCAAACAAAACCAACCAGAAAAATTTCACTAGCTGAAACAGCGAGAAGTGTGTTACTGACATTCAGTGAGATTTCACTGGTTCACTCAGTGGAATTGCGTCACTGTTTTATGTAGTAAGGTTCCTGGTTACTTCGTACTAGTAGTCATCTGGGCGTACGCGTTGTTGTCCGTTAGCTGGTTACATATGAAACTTATCAATCATCACTTTTGTGCTAAACATTGCAAAAATATCGTTGGTAGTCCAGAATGTCTTTTGCCTTGATTATTTTGAAAAATCTTCACATTGCCAGGGCAGTCCCATTACATTGCCTGAAAAACCAGCCTACGAGGAAGGACTTTTAAAAAGGGTCACTTAATGTAAGGGTTTCTTCAAACAGAAAAACGACGCTCTCTTTGACTTTGACAATCTTCTTTCCTTTGTTTCCCTTATTTCTTTTCGCTTTCACGTGTTTCTTGGCTCAATAATCTTCACGCATATTTTATATTTAAAATGAAAAGCATTATTCTCAGGAAAAAATCGAATCGTAAACTCGGGAATGTTGCAGCATAATATCGGTTTCATTATAAAAAAAAAATAGGTAAACGTTTGAACTGAAATAGAATAAGGAGTTTTCAGGGTAATCTGTTTGTATAATGTATAATGTAGCGTCAAAGTTTAGGGACAACATGATCTTAGGACGGTGTAAATGTATTGTTTTTCACGAAAATAGGAAAATAATAGAAGAATTAATTGTTTGAAATAAAATTAAGGAGTAACACCAATCTATAATTTTGGAATACTCGATTTTTTTGGCTTAAAAATATTTTGGGATCATAAAAACAATATGTAGTTGGGCCTATATATGGTACAGGCAATGCAGATTAAAGTAAGAAAATCAAAGATTTATGTGCTCGTAAAACTTTAAACGCTTTTTTCTCGAAACAACTAATTTCAAACTGGGAGGTCGTATTACTTGAATACCGTTCCATGGATCGATTTTAAATTTTGCCAATATCTTCATAATTACATTATCTATCGAAGTACGTAGCCGCTTTTTTATTTCATACAAACTTTTTCTTGTAAACAATTAACTGTTTATTTTTTTGGCAAAAAATTAATTCATCACATCAGAAACGCACTATTCCTACATAATTTGATTTGAAAAAACCGTACGTGGTTCTATGGCCAATATAATACAGATATATAGATTATAAACTTTTTTGGTTTTTCGTTCCAGGTCTTATACTTTAGGGGAAAACCGCCCTCCCGTGAAGGTGTTTTAAAAAAAGACGATTTCCAAGACGGGTTCTGTCGCCGCCATTTTATATTATAGTTAAAATAATTTTTCTTCGTATTTCAATATATGTTAAACGAACCATCTAAAAGAAATCCTATTACATTTTTCATACTCCCAGATAAATCGCCAAAGTCAGACTGGGCTAACCCTTAATGTATGTACCATATTACATTTTTAACCAAAAAAGATTTCTTATCACAAGAAATGAATTTTGAACAGAAGAGTTGAGTTTTTAAGCTAAAAAGTCAAATGTTTTAGAAGACTTTAAAACCCGAAAAGATAAACTTTGAAGAAAAAATTAATTTTGAACATTTGAACCTGATAGTTTAATTTTTATCAAGAACAATGTTAATTTTTAAGAAAAGAGTTGAACTCTCAAAGGAAATCGAGAAGAATTTTCAACAGAATTGTTGAATTTTTAATAAGAGAGTTGAATTTTTTACATAGAACAGATCAATTAAAAAACAAAATAGATTAAACTTTAACGAAAAAACGCAGTAGAATTTTTAGCCAAAAAATATGAATTTTCAATAAAAAAGGTGACTTTAAAAAAAAATTGAATTATCCATTAATATGAATTTGTATAAGACAGTTAAACTTTTAACCAGAAATGTTTCATTTTCAACACAAAGTTTTATTTGTCAACGAAGAAAGATTTCAGTTGTACCAAAAAATACGAATTTTTAATCCAAAGATAGCTTTAACAAAATTGTGCAATTTTCAACTCATTATTAGAACATTTAATAAACTCAGATGAATCCTTAAGAAAAATATGAAAGTAGACTTTTCAAACAAAAAAACTGTAGAAAAACAATGAACTTTTAGCTGAAAATAGTTGAATTTTCTTATTAGATTCTATTACTTCAGTTGTCATTTGCGCAAACAAAGTAGAGAAACAGAAAAAGGGTAATTTTCTTAAAAACAGAGCAAGAAGAGTAATTCTTTAAAAAAGGGGCGAAATGTGAGAATAGGGACAATCTATAATGGACTCGTAGGGCAGAAAATGTCACTGTATGCGTTACAATATTGTTTTTATGCTTGGATTTATCAAATAATATGTATTTACTGTATATTTTCCAATTATTTTTAATGGTCAGAGACCATACAAAAAATAGTAGTCAATAATATATTTTATGCCCTAATATAACAATTCAAATATGTATTTTTTAGTGAAAATATTGTTTCTATATTAGATTAAATACAACAAGTATCGCATATAATTTCAATTTGCTAGTACACGTGATTTAATAATGCTGCTCTGTTCAAACTAGCTATTGATTGAAACACGACCATTGGTTTCCGGTTATCCGGTACAAACATGGATTTTCAGTAGCCGGTGTATCACAATCGTCTCTATATATATATATGTATATAGCAAACATCGATGCATCAATGAACATTGAACTTCAGTTTATGAACCGAAATTCGTATTGTAACTAAGAAATATCGTAAAAATTACTTACATTGATGAGCTCAAATTTTTCAGCATCCAATCTGAAACAAAAAAAATCAAGACTTAGTGTCTCGTATGGAAAACAACGATCCCAAGAGTAAGAAAAATTTCCTCGTAATGTTCTGATAGAAAAATAATGTTATTAATTCCTGATGACTAATCCGAGAAATCCCACTCATTCTTTTGGGCAGTGATAATTCTCTACATTATAGGCTGAAGCAACTCAGAAAGTTATGTATTCAAGTTGTCGTGCAAACTCATTAACTAACTAATATTCGAAACACGAATCGCTAAAAGGAAATTGACTATTTACGAGCTGAATTTTCAAACTAGATTCTGTGTGATCGCATACAAACACAAAACTCATTTATAGTTTCCAACTATCTGAAAAAGGCTTTTATCGAGTTATTACGAAAATTCTGCTACCGAAATAAACTACTTTATGATTCAAATTTGTATTAAGTCCGTCCTTCGAAAGCTTTCTTAGAAGGGGAAGTGAGGGGAGCTTACAACTCACAACTCACAGCTCATAACTTTCATCTCATAATAATCAGCTGACATTTAGCAAGAGAAGGGGAAGTAGGGGACACGAGGGAATGACAATAAGAGAAGTGGAGGAAAATTAAAGTAGGGAAGTAGGAGACTTACTGGGAAGTAAGGGGAAATATTAAGGAAAGGGTGGGGAGATGAAAGTAGATGAGAAAGAAATTGGGGAAGGGAGAAGCAAAAGTTTGTAGCGTGCGGGAGGGGAAGTAGGGAAACATAGTGGGAGCAGGTCAGAGAGTATCGAAGAGGGGATTGAATGACTTATTTACGTCTTAATGGGCTACATACACTTTTTTGTAGGAACGAGGCGCCTAGTTTGACTAATTTTGTAATTAGCGATTTTGAGACTGTTTGCGTAAGATAATGCGATATTGAAAAAAGTGGAGTGACGTGGAACATATTTAAAAATATACTCTCAATAATTACAAATATATTTTTCTAATGTTTTTGGGGTGGCCCGTAAACTTCGTTTTTCAAATTTCCTGTTTTTTTCTGAGTTTCCAGGTCTAATTTTCTAAAAAAAAAGTTGAAAAGTGACCTATTTAAACCAAAAAATGTTATCAAAAGTCACTTGTTTCTAACCCAAACATTACTGAAAGTGAGTAATGTGCATTAAGAATATAAATAATGTTCTTTTGAATTGAAACAGAATTTGAAATAATTCAGGGAAAATGATAACAATTCAGGGCAAACTCCAAATGAACTCAAATTAATTGCAAAAATAATTGCAAATTGAATTACGCGAAATATGATACTCCTTAATTTCAGGAAAATTTATTTAAATACCTTATAAACTTTTACAATTATTAAAATCTTTAGAAATTTTATAAAATCCCTTGGAATTTTTTTAATATCTGAAAACCTTAAGGTCTTATTAAATCGTTCCATATCTTCTGCAATGTTACAAAGTTCTTTACAACTACATACAAGTTTTTTAAGTGCATAGAAAATGCCTTAGAATCTTTAAAAATACAAAAAAAATCTTTGGTGATACCACCAAATATTTTAATATATTTAAAATTATATTGAAACCTCTCAATTCTTGTCAATAAATTATTTGACTTCCATTAAAACATTGTAAAATTGGGTACAATTCATCGAATCTGATTTTTGTTTGATAAATTCGTTGGAACACCTTTAAAGAATTGAATTATGTTATAAATTACTTAAAATCTTGTAAAATTTCCTTGAATATTTCAAATCCTTCAAGATGTTTTAAAAGCCCCTGAAAATCGTTAAAGATTATGTAAATTTGTTGAAATTCAAATCCTTTAAAATCAACTAAAATGCCTTCAAACTTTTTTAAGCGCTTGAAAATTCCTTGGGACTTTTCAAAATATCCCAAAATACTTAAAATCCTTTGAAATCCCTTCAAATCATCATGACCCGTTTGAAAATCTAGGCTATGCCTGATTTGTTTCTTGCTCTTCAAAAAGCGTCTGTCCAAAGTAATCTTTTTAATCTTGAAACTTGTATTAATTAAAACTAAACTAGAAATTTACATTAAATAAACAATCATAGTTTATAACTAGATTTCACACTTTTTCCACAATAAAGATTCTTCTTTAATTGATCCGCTAAAATATAGATCTAAATTAGGGGAAAAATGTAGTGGTAGAAAAAGATGAGTGTTCACAAATAAAATTATCTTTGTGGGGTGTGCATTAGGCTTCTTGCCCACCCTCGGCGAAGCAGAGAAACAGGGCCAACGTAGAATACGTACGTAATGTTTTTTTTTCGCGTCTACCATATAAATAAATAAACACGCTCGTCTGGAGGCATGGTGCCAACATACCCTTGTCGTTTTGTGGTTGTTCCAAAACGATGGTGCGCAGCCATACTTGCGTTGTTATTAGCCGCATAATTAAACGTGAATTCGCGACTTCCCTTAAGTAGGGGGTTGTATGCACGTGAGATGCTTTTTTAATCCTTCCCATTGCGAGCAGGAAGGCCAAAGCAATGTTTTCTCCACACCTAGCGCTTTCTCCTTCATTTCTTGAAAGCGCTTCGCTCCTTATACGCTAGTTCCAACGAGAACTTCCCATTTTCATTTTGCTGGGTCGAGCAATTTGCAGTTTTGCTCCGCGGTGATTAAGATGCTTAATCTGTGCTCCGGCAGGTACTCTACCTCATTCTTCCTAGTACCACTCCCAACCCTATTTTCTAACCACCCGCGTCCACCTCCGAATCGCCAGATTCATGGCGAGTGGTCTGAGAGATTTAAAGTTGAAAAAGCGCTCGAGCTTCAAGACTTTTCCTCCTCTTCTCTCACAAGTGGAAAAAAAAGAAGTAAAAAGCAGGTGAAGAGCTGGGCTGAGATTTCAGCCTGGAAATAAGCGGGAGACTGATGTAAGCCTTGACATTTTTATACTTGCAGAAAAGTTCTAAACAACTTCTAGTTGAACGAACAATCTATGGGCATTGGTATTAACTTTGCAATTATATTTTTAATAGATTTCTTCTTGTGATGCAATTTCCATTGACAGGGCGACTGAGAAACTTCATTTTGAAAAGTCCCTATAATTTTTCCCTGACCAATTCTGCATTTTTCCTGATAACAATAAAATATGAATGTTCAATCCAAAAAGACGTACTTTCAACGAAACTGTTGAATTTTCGACTAAAAAATATTACACTTTTTAAGTATTTTCTTCGGATACTTGCTTTTGATGTTTCGCAGTCTAAACTTTCCAATCTCATTTGATGCTGGTTCATAGCGCCACGTGAACACAGAAGCATTTCTTTCTTAATTGATTATCTAATTTTAGTGCATCACAGTTTAACCGACAATCCTTCTTTATGTTTCTGTTCTTGTTTTGCGTCTAATTGTATATTTGTGCTCATTATATGAGCATTTTTCTTCCTGACAGAGGGAGGTTTGTCCCTAACAAAAGATAAAAAATAGATATTTTAAATATTTTTCAACGTTATGTTTCTGTCTTACTGAAAATATTATTTTCAGACAATCAGAGAGCCAAACAAAATGTCAATTGACGAAGACGCGAATAAAAATGTCAGATACAATACTGTAGTATTCCTAAGATAAACAATGTTATTCTCATGTAAACAGAATATGCAAATTTTTTTTAACTTCATAAATTGGATGTGGTGGATCATAAAAGGTCCAACAGTAGGTCAATCGATGCGTAGCGAGGACGCGAACAAATATACTATACATCATATAGTATTTTGATAATCTGAAAATAAGAAAATTTTTCTGATATAAACAGAATAAACCATTTTTGGAAACTTCATCATTTGGTACTGGTAGATCAGAAAAATTTGAACAGTGGGTCGATCGATATTTCTCAAAGACATGAAAAAATACACTATATACCGTTTTGTTCTATTTTGAATATAAAAGAAGTTTTTCTGATATAAACAAGGTAGTTTTGAATCTCTAAACGCAAAAACAGTACTTCTAAATGGTCAATTAAGCCCAAAATCCTATCAGACCAAGAATCGGTCAGAACTACAACGTCTATATTTCATAATAGCTCTTTTAATTTACGAATATGATGAATAGAAAAAATTTGTATAGAAATATGTCAAAAAATTATATTTAGGGATTTAGATAATTACAAACCTCCTTTTATGTGGAAAAAATAATATTTAAAAAAAACCAGTGTGTTGCAGTGGGGCCAAAAGGCAGACATGAAACGTTGATGGATTAACTTTGGAAATTTTTCGTAAAGAATCAGCATGAGTTCTGAGGAGATTGCATAGTAAGAGAGTTTAGAGAAAGAAAGAGAGAGAGAGAGAGAAAGGGGGGATCATATACGTGATAAGCGTCGAAGTAGTGGGGATATCGAGGAGAAGTCTTGAAAGCAATTGCGAATCGTCGCAAAAAAAGAAGACTCCAATAGAGCCGAATCGTCTCAAAAGAAGTTTCACTTCAAAATGGATTAGAAAGAGGGAAATCTGGAAGGTCAAGATTCGAATTTTCACATAAATTGTATAAATGAATAGATATAGAATTACAATATTTCTATCTCAAATAAAACTTATCAATACGTATTACTCAATGGTATTCAAAAATGCTGACCTATCTTAATTAAATCCCCTATTATTAAAAAATTCCCCTTTTTAAATTAAAATTGAGTGACTGAACCACTGTGATCCCTGATAATTGGAGTCAGATGCAATTTAATTTTGCCATCGAAATACGATTCGCATCTCTTTTTGAAAAGCTGCTATTTTTCGATATTAGCCGAACGTTCTGGGATTAAAGCAAACGAGTTGAAAAATTTGTTTCGATTCGAGCGCTTTATGTAAAAGTGCGAAAGGTTTATGCCTACCTCACGCCTCCTACTCTTTGAATCAAACCACCCTCCATTTCCGGCGCGGAACTGCCAGGTCGAGGCGACATTATGGGTTTTATCGTGGCCACCGCTAATTGCTGCTAGAATTTATCTGGCGCCTCCATATTCCGCGGGATATTACACCACTCTGGCACTGCAGTGTTGCCGCCATTCTCGTAACTAACCGTCCTAAATCAACCCTCTAATCGGTGACTTGTACGCCGACTGCCGAGCTTTACCGACCAAGCAGCTTTTCTAGTTCCTCTTCCCGAGCGATTCTCAATTCTCGATGTGTATATGTGTGAACTTCCGAACTCAACGAGAAATATCGGGCAAAATTTACCACCTGCTAAGCTAAATCCGGAGATTTTACTGATGCCATTTCCAAGTTCGATTCTAATTGTAGTTTGCAGATTTAATAAAAAGTTTCTGAATAAATGGTTGTTTCCGGAAGGGTTAATTTTTTATTTGAGCTCGCGTTTGATAACAAATTAGAGTAATGTCGTTTATTTTAGAATATGTTCTCATTCATAGAAGAGATGAGTTTGAGTTTATTTATTATTATTAATCTTAATATTTAAAAAAAAGAGAGCTTCAGCGGCTTATGCCGGGACTAAGCACCGGGACTTTGGTGTTTTGGAAAAGAGGCTAGTTACCTCCCAATGAAAAGTCTACAAAACGAGGGCTTTATAACTGAGCAGTCACTTGTCGATTTCGAGTAATGAACAGAAATACGTACATACTCTCTAAATCTAAATCAGCGATAAGGATACTGCTAATTCAAATAAGCGTATAGACGCTGGAAGATCAGCGCAATTTAGCAGTTAATCAGTAAAACTTCACTGATCAGCCGCTGAATTTCGCTGTTTTAGCAGCGTATATACGCTAATTTGAATTAGCGGTACACTTATCGCTGATTCAGATTTAGATAGTAACACATGAAGACATGCGCTCTTACTGATGGCCTCTGAGAAAACGCTCCGTCCACCCTAACCTGGCAGTCCCTGTCCACGGCCCACTATAGATCAAATTATATTTTTCTGATTTTAAAATTTAATATAACAAAAAAGAACATAGATAACTTAACAAATTTAAAACAAAATAAAGTTCACGTTACGCGGATTGAAGGCAAATATGTAAGAATGCCTACATTGTTTATTGTAGGGGTTGAAGAACTTTTGCTTATCTTTTTGCCGAATCTCACAGGGAAATCGTGATATCAATCCATTTGTTTTTAGTTGTAGTAAATGTATTGCAGATTAAAGAAAAAATTATTAGGATACAATCAACCCCTAAATTAGGGGCTGAAATAAGGAGTAAGTGGCTAAAAATCAGAAAATTCGCTGAAAAACATGTTAAATGCTTTTCGTACGTGGTAAAAACGAATCTAGGAACCATTTCATCAAAATCCTCAACTGTATGGATGGTTTCTCCCTATCACTCTCCTTTCTAGGGGTGGAAATGGACAGCGAGAATCTGAAAACGCGAAATATCGCGGAATAGAATTGCAAATGGTTTTCGTAGGAATTGAACATCATTTCGGTAACAAAACTTCTTTTTAATAAATATATTTCTTAATTTAATTAAAATGTTGAGAGAGAGCTAAATATATTATTAATTTAATAATTTATTAGTACAATATTGGTGAAATGTTGATACAACATTGGTACAATGTTAGAACTTCTACCTTATAACATTAGAAATTAAATTTATTCTAACGTTGTAGTAACGTTATAAAGACGTTGAAAATGTCTGCAGTATATCCATATATTTTCTTGTTTGATCGTTTTTAAACGTTATTAAAAAACATAAAAAAATAAGAACACCTATATAAAACGCAATTAAGACGCATTTGAGACATGTATAAGACGTTATTTGAATGTTTTATAAATGTTTATAAAACTTTCATAAAACGTTATATGTTTATTTATTTATTTGTTACCTATAAATTCATATTTTTGTTTATTTCTTTACAAATATAAAACTATTTAAATTAATATTTCTCTAGGGATTTTATAATTTATGCCTTTAGCTCTGTCTTTAGCAGTTTCCGAGATATTAATAATAAATAAATAAATATTATATGTTTTATAAACGTTTATAAAACATTAAACTTTCAGGTGGATAGACTACGGACATTTGCGAAGACTTTACAACGTTATTACAACGTTGCTACATCGTTAAAACAACTTTCATTTTTAACCTTACAATTTTGTTTAACAAAGTATATATTTTTATTTATTACAATTTTCAAAGAGAGAGCTAATTATATTATTATTTTGATCAATTATATTAATACATTATTTTTAAGATATTGTAGAAATAATTTATTTAAAAAATAATATAATAATAAACGCCCCCACTCCTTTTTTATTATAATTCATTCAAAAAAGTATAGATATTATATTATTGTAGTGTAATCAGATACCCATATTTCATGCATGCATAAAAAGTAACAAAACACAGATTATTGTTACCGGATATTTCTTAAAAATAGTCAAGTCATACTTACTGGCGAATTCTAAATAATCTGCTTGATTTATACCGTATTCTCACACAATCTAAATTACACTAAAAATAAATAATACTAGCTTTAAGAAACGTATTCTCTCAAAAAAATAATTGGCGTACGCTTTCTAGTTTCAAGGTAAAGAATTAACAAACTAATGATACATATACTTAACTGTTAAGGTCAAATCAGGAAAATACATAAAATCTCCAGAATGCCTTCTTAGCAAATTCCCTAGAGTGGGGGGGGGGGCATCCACACAGTAGAGAATAATGCAAAAAATGGTTGCCGAAATGATATTCAAACCCCATGAAAACTGTTTGCAATTCTATTTTGCGACATTTCGCGTTTTCAGATTCTCGCTCTCCGTTTCCACCCCTAAAAAGGAGAATGATAGCGAGAAACCATCCATAGTGTTGAGCATTTTGAAGAAATGGTTCCTAGAATCGTTTTTGCCACCCACGAAAACCGTATACAATGTTTTTCAGCGAATTTTCTGATTATTAGCCACTTCGCCCATTTTTCAACCCCTAATTTAGGGGTTGATGGTATACTAACAATGTTTTTCTTAATCTGCACTACATTTACTACAATTAAAAAAAATGGATTGATATCATGATTTCCCTGTGAGATTCAGCAAAAAGATAAGCAGAAGGTCATCGATTTTTTACACATGCTCAACTATACCCCTTATTTCAACCCCTACAATAAGTAATGCAGGTATTCTTAAATACTTTCCTTTAATCCAGGTAACATGAACATTATTATTTTTTTATTTGTTAAGTTATTTCTATTCTTTCTCGTTATATTAGATTTTAAACCAGAAAAAATGCAATTTGACCTATAGTGCGCCTAGCTAGGTAGACTAACAGAATGCCGAGTGCAAGAGGCTCCCCTTATGAAAAAGAAGTATTGGTAAGTATTGCATCCAGTACTTTTTTCGCGAGAAAATATTAGATTTCTAATACTTATTTGCGAAAAAAACTATTAGATCCAATACTTACCAATACTTCTTTTTCATAAGGGTCACTAAGCTGTGTGTGACTTATCTGAAATTTTTTAAAGGTTTTCTTCCAAATCACGGCATCTGAAATCTAAAAAAAACTCGGTGAAGGTACCCAGATTCGGTGTACTGCCTTAAGGACAAACACGGGTGTGGAAAATGGGATTTTTAGCTTGAGCGACAGGAGCGGCAGGAAGGGGGGGGGGGGGGGGGTATATTTATTTAAAAAATAATTTAGCAAAAAAAACTTTTGGTAAAATTCGTCCTTGTTTGCTAAAA
>JAAAKG020176418.1:0-14802 GCA_010014905.2 Druon quercuslanigerum | reverse complement strand
GGGGGGGGGGGAGGGGGGGGGAGGGGGAGGGGGGGGGGGGGGGGGGGGGGGGGGGGGGGGGGCGGGGTATATTAAATTTAGAACTACTTTAGCACAAAAACTTTTGCGGAAAATTCGCCTTTTTGGCCTAAAAATTTACTTTCTTGGTTTCATTTTTTCTCTTTCTTTATTGACAAAATTTCTTTGGTTCAAAAATTTACTATTTTGAATATAATGCGTTTTAAAGTAAACTAGATATATTACCCACATTAATTTAAGTAAAAGTATAACTACTTTGTTAAAAATACCGTTTTATCTTGATCGAGGAATAATTATTTAATTTAAAATTGCAGTAGATTCAATGTAATTCATTTTTTTGCGTTGAAAACTGACCTAGTTTGTTAAAAATTCATCTATTTTGTTGAAAATGAATATTTTTAC
This sequence comes from Druon quercuslanigerum, assembly GCA_010014905.2. Classification (NCBI taxonomy): domain Eukaryota; kingdom Metazoa; phylum Arthropoda; class Insecta; order Hymenoptera; family Cynipidae; genus Druon; species Druon quercuslanigerum. The sequence continues at coordinate 14,382 of JAAAKG020176418.1, read as the reverse complement.
TTAAAATTTAAAGGAATTTAAAATGATTAAAACTAAACTTAATACAGTATCAAGATTAATTTTATTTAATGGAATTTATTTCACAATTTTCGTGAAAATCAGATTATGTCCCCTCTGTTTTTAGAGTATTCTGACCTGAAAATCATGGTACCTCCATGAATATGTTGTTGATTTGTAACAACATACAGAATTAATTTATCTTTCTGATTCAGTTTTGTCGACTGAATCATTGGCGACACAATTAGTCGCAAATTGGGTCAAAATTCACGAATTTAGGTTTGAAGGTGATTTTTCACATTTTACTGGGAAAAAAGAGATTCAGTGAAAAATGAGACGGAATTTAGTCCCTTTCTCAATTTCAATCAAATTTATTTCTTGCCAATTGCTCTAACAAAACAATATTGATACATTTAGTTAATGTTTTATCTTTTAAAGTTTACCACTGGCAACATTAGCCTTTTTCATACAGAGCCTTCAAAGGATATTTCTCTCTCGAGAAGCTGAGCGAAGAGTGCGAAAATGGCAAGGTATGAAAAATGCCATCTTTATGAGGCGCTTTGATCGCGTCAATCGCAGCTTCTACCGGAAAAAGCATTCATTACAACAGAGAAAAACGCAGCGGGATAGAGGAAGAAATATGAATGTAATCTTGCGAGGGCGGGAGAACCTCTTTGAGTCTTTGTGAATATTGGAGAGAGTTGCGAGGGCGCGCGAAAAAATGGAAAGTTTTTCAAGCCCAGATAGTCTACTGGTATCGTCATCGCCAAAACTTCCGGTCGATACAAGTGACAACATTCAGACTTTGAGGAAAGCTCAAACTTTCTCAGTATTTTTAGTTTTTTATGACTTCTTCTAAAGATGCTACTACATTCTGACTTCTTAAAGTCCGAAAACTTTCTCTGCAACTGTGACCATTAGGATAGTAATGTACATACATTATGTCTCTGCCTCGTATGATATCATTCGCTTGTTACTTTTTATCTTTTGGTTCATCAAGTTATAAGATCACAGCAAAATATGTATAGATATTATCTCGAAATTAAATTGGGTGGTAATATAGTATTTCTTCATGAGTGAAAAGTAAGTGAAAACCCCCGATAAATCTACTCAAGATGATTTCTCAATAATTATAAAAAAGTTGTATTAAGAAAAAAAACACACAAACAAAACAATTCAAAACCATTAAATTCTACACAAGAATACTGTACACAAGCCAATTAAAAATTCCCGATCACTTCGCGGTTCACAAAAAATGTTTATTCATTGGAACTAAAAAATTTGTACACAATTTTTTTTCATTTGGAGTAATCGAAACTTATGTGAAAAATTAAGAACTTAAAGTGGTACATATAAAATGGTACCTTTAAACAGTTTACAACTAAACCTTTTAAATTAAATACCGAAATATTGAAAAATTTTCAATTTACATTTTTATGAATTGAACAGTTCAAAGATTTCTTATTAAAAGATAAAAGATAATATGAAAAATAAATACTTCCCCCCTTCTATCCGAATGTTAAAAATACCAAATATTGTCCCCCATCTATTCAAAAAATCTTAAAAAGAAAAAGTTGGCCTCCTCCGATTCAGAAAAACAATTAATTGCCAAAATATTCACCCTTCCAAATATATATAAATGGTTTTTAAAAAATGATCCTACTTCCAATTGATAAAATATTTAAAATCAGAATTTCCTCCGTTACAAATGAATTTAGACATTAAAAATAAAAATGTGATGAGAATGTGCTCACGCAGCGGGCAGATTTTTTTACTGTTAATGATGTTTTTTTACGATTAGAGCGAGAACTTCGCATCATATCAAAAACTGACTAATAAAAAATTTGTAGATTTTTTTCAAGTGCATAATTTTTTCCTACTCATCTTTTACCGTATGTTATGCTGTCAACATTTGAATTTTTCAAAAAAATTCATAAAGTTTTTATGATACTCTTGTAGGGCATTCAAAAAGTAACATTTCTCTTCTCTTGACTTTTTTTTATATCACGCGTTGTTTGGCCTCAAATGTTAATTTTGGTGTATTTTTTGGAATTTGGTAAATGCTATAAATCTCGTCATTTTTACTTTTGTAAAAAAGTCATCAGGATATATTGTTTGTATTTTTGAATACTATGAATATCCGTACAACAAAATATCCGTGCTAACAAACTAAAAATCTACAAAAACACACACGCCGCACACAGTCTACACACACATACACAGGCAGACACATTCGTGAAAACCTGTTTTTCGGATTCAGGTAGTCTCAAAACGTGGAAATCTGACAAAAACTGGGGGGGGGGGCAAATTTGGCACAAATCTAAAACCTTCTCTGCTGAGAAAATTTAAAGTATCCCTCTTCAACTCAATAAAAGTGCTAAAAAGAAAGAATAGCCTCTTCCAATTCAGAAATAAAATTCTTAACAATGAAAAAATGTCTGTTCCAATTAACATAAAATTAAAAGCAACCCTGTCTTTTAACTCTATAAAGATCTTGAAAATAAGAAAACATTTCTTTTGCAATTTTAAACAAATTAAAACCAAAATTTCCTCTCTTCGAACTCGATACATATCTTGAAAATAAAAAAATATTCCTCTTCTAATTCAGAAAAAATTAAAACCCAATTGCAGTCTCTTCTAGCTCGATACAAATCTGAAAAACACAAAAAAAATGTCCCGCTTCCAAATCATAACATTTTCTTCTTTCTAAATATAAAAACCTTACAAATATAAAATGTCTCTCTGCCACAAAACAAAATTAAGAACTAAAATGTTCTTATTTTAAACTTCTGAAAAACGCAAAATATACCAAATTTTCTTTGCCTTTTAACTAAACAAAAATGTAAAAAAAAAGTTACTCTTCGAATTTAAGAAAAAATTGAATTATAAAATTGATTCCATTTCTCTTAAAATTAAAATGGTGAAATTCAAGTATTGTTTTATACATTAATCTCTTTAAGTTTAATTATTTTAACGCCAAGTTTTTTCAAACAAATAATCATTGTATATTGTATATTTTTTAATGTAAAAAATACAATGGTAACGTTTAACGTTCAAATGGATGGAAAATTTAGTTTTAAACTGTTTGACATTAAGTATTTTATTTATAATTGCAGAAAAATCGTACTTTTGGAATTAAAGTTTATCTTTTTCTTTTTAAATTCAACTCTCTTCTTACAGATTTATTACATTATAGTAACGATGAAGGTTAAATATTTCACTATAAGGTTGAAAATTTAATTACTTTGGTGCAAAAATCAACTGTTTTGTTGAAAATTTTCAACTGAAATTGAGTTGTTTAAATTCGGTGCATGAAAGACTCTAAGTTATAAATGGTAGTAAAATAAAATGCTATTCTGTGAATATTATAGTTAGAGAAAATGAAAAATTGGTCAGGGAAAATCAGGGAAAAAGTCAGCGAATTATAAAAATGAATTTTTTCGGTTACCCATAATGATGAAAAATAATTAGAAACCGAAAATTGAAATTTCAAACTGTTTGAAATAATGTTATTGTGATGAATTCCATAATATAAACTTATAACCAAACTTAAAATTTTGGCAAAGTTAACCGGTCAGAGAGGCGGAAAGTCAATATAGTTATTTCCATATTATTTTGGCGAGTTTCTGCCGTCTGCGTCCCACTCAAACCCTTGCGCAAGTGATGTGTAAACAACTCCAGTCACTCTTCATCTCTCTAATTGAAAGCATAGATATAGAGCTTCAAGCGTGAAAATGTTCGTTAAAACTGTTTCCATTTCAAACAGCAATTTTGTCAAGTTTTGAATCAATTATGCTCCGTAAATATGTATAGCTGTACAAAAAGCAATACTTCATAATACCGTATTCGAAATTGCATTGAATAATTAATATTAATTTAAATAAATTGAAATATGATACTGCTTCTCTAGAAAAGCAAGCGAAATAATGAATTATTCAATTTATTTTTAATTAACTAACTGGTTTATTTATAATTGTAGAAAATGAAATTCTTTATACCTTGTTTCATTTAATTAAATAATATATGCTTTTTAATTAAATAATTCCTCCAATAAGTATAAATCAATGCCAGAGAGGCATTACGTAAATAGAGTTGTGCCGGATGCTGTGAGTATATATGTCTGACCATGCCACACTCGTACTACTGAATGCAGTAGATATTATTTGCCTGGGCTACAGGGCACAACTCTAATTAATACTCGAACTCTGCAAACTCCTTATGTGGAGTAATTCTAATTAAATAAAGTACCGAGTACTGTAATATGGATTTGGAATGCACTGAACGAAGGAGTTATTTACTGAAAAGCTACAGGGGAAATCACCCTACAGTAGATAGGACAAAATTAAAGAGAAATTAACTGCATCAGTTTCAAAAAATAAATAAAGATTTTTGTTTTTAAAAAAGCTTTGTTATTCAATTAAATATTCTTACAGAAATAAATATAACAAAATAAAAAAATAAGCTGTATTGAATATTTTTATTGGACCCGGTGAAGGGTGCGATTTTGACATCTTCACCCATTAATAGATAATCGTTTCTAATATTGCTGATGGGCATGGCAGGATACCTAATTTTCGATCATTGTTAAAATCAGTTAATTAGGTTTTCATTAAGAACCATAGTTTTAAAAGTGATATCTTTTCCGAGTGACTCCTTAACACAAATAATAGTTCTATGCCTTTAAATAACTAAAAATTTAACTATCTCTTTTGTTTATTATACAGAAAATTCATATTGTTCGGTAGAAATTCAGCTTCTTTGTAGAAATTTGTTCTTCATGGCTTTGAAACCTCATTTTTTAAAATAAAAATTCATCATTTTAGTTGAAAATTTATCGTTTTGGTTGAATTTACTGGTAAACTCATACATTCTCAAATGAAATTATAAAAATGAAAATCCTTTATATCTTAGGAAAATAAATGTTTGCAGCATAAGTTATTTCATATATTTCTCTAGCGATATAAACTGTATTGCTTGCAGTTTCTGAAATATCGTAATCTTTGATTTATGAGCAATGAGCAAAATTCTTTTTATTATCGGATACGCAAGGGTTTCTTCCTTCGAAAGATTTTTTAAATTTTACAAAGGAAATACGTATAATCAGCGATTCTCGAACTCATCAAGTCTTCTGCTTAGCACTTTAATCACTTCATTCTTGCGAATCGGTGATGATTATCATAATGATATAGCATTCTTGAAAGCGCTTGATCTCGCCTGCAACTGCTTCTCAACCTACTCCCACTTTACGAGTTTCTAAGGACGAAATCTACGAGTGCAAAACAAAACTTCGACTAAAGTTTTAATACCAAATTTTCTATCGAAGAACTTATCGCGACAGGCATCGATTGAGTCTAATTTTTTCTGACGAAAAAAGTCCAGCATTATATTTTGAAGTAGGAGGTATTTTTTCTTAACTGATTGTTGATCAGGAAACCTGTTTTGCGAGGAATATTCGGAAGTTATTCACAAAGTGAAATTTTATATAAAATAGAGACCTTAGATAGACTCAAGTAATAATTTTATTTCATTAGAAAAACAGAATAAGATTTTCACAGCAATTCTTAGATTCGAGAATGATTTTATGACAAATAATTCACATAAAAAGAAAATTAACTTAATTGATATTTTAAACTAAAGAAAGGGCGAATGAAAGCTCTATTTTATGAGTACAAGTGAAGATGTCACTATTCTCTGCAAATAAAAACCTGTTTTTTATTTATGAGCGACAGTCTAAACAATAATTTCATTAATACATCATCACCAAACAAAAAAAAAGTAAATGAGCATGATATCTGATAAATAACTAAGAAATAGAGGAAGAAGGAAAAGTAATAAGAGTAGGATATTCAAAAATTTACATAGATGGGGAATGGTACATGTGGAATTCAGATAAAGAAGAACTATACAAGAAAGGTACTAGTTTTGTAAAGTAAAGAAGGGAAGAAAAAAAGGATAAAACCGAGGTAAGAAAAAAGTGGTAGAAATAAGAATAAAAATATGGGGAAAATAGGAGGGCAGCACAAGAAAAAGAGGAAGAAGTTCACACAATTATCTGGAATAAAAAAGGACAGCGAATTATAAAAAGACACACAAACCCATGAATTGGTAGATACAACCCTTATCGAAAAAACTTTACGTAGTACGTATGTGGAAAAAAATTGAATAAGGCATTATTCAATTTGTAATGGTTTTAATTCAGATGATATAATTTTGTATGCTTTTAAATTCAGGTTTCAAAGTTTTAATGTGATTTAAATCAAAACTAAGTAGCTGGCTGATGGAAAAAAAAGAAAAAAAGTCACTCAACTATTTCTTTAAGCAAATCTTACTATTTTATATTTAGAGAGAAATTTGCATAGAATATTTTAAAGCCAACCCAATTTTCATGTGATATGCTGGTTATTAAAATAACGAATGAATCAACATTAAAAACCATTGAAGGGGACTAAATTCATAATGGCTCCTCAGAGTTGCTACAAAATAACAATTTCGAAATTCCCTGACTTTTCCTTACCAAATTTTTTATTTTGTCTGACTGTTGTATATTTTTCTTCCAGGTTTGTTTTAAATCCATTTTCAAGTCTTTTAGTGACAACAGTCATATCGAATTTTAAAAGTTGATTTGAAAGATCTTATGTAAGAAATTTTATTTTTTAGAATGAAATTTTAACCAAATAGTTCATTTTTTAATAAAAAAAATGAGATTTCAGAAATTAGATTAATTTTATACCAAAAAAGCCATATTTTTAACAAAATGTATGAAGTTTTAATTACAAAAGGTACATTTGAAGTTAGAAATTTTTTTTAATAAAACAAAATGAATTTCATACAAAAGAGTTAAATAGTCAGCCAATTTTCGACGAATTTTCAAATAAAGATTTAAGTTCTTAACTCAAGAAGATACATTTTGATTCAAAAATAGAATAATTCAATGTTCAGTAGTAAAGATTAATTTTCAAACGAAGAAAATATGTTCTTAAAAAAATTGTCAAATTTTCAACCACAGAGATGAATCTTCAATTAAAAAATTATTTATTAATGAAAAATGTAGCTCTTGGTAAGTTCACTAAAAATAGTTTAATAATGATAATTAATAATAGTTTAATTTAAAACCTTAACCCAAACAGGTTCATTTTTAAAATGATGCAAAAAGGAATTTTCAACACAAGAGTTAAAATATCAACCAAGAAATATTTTCCAGTAAATACAGAAAAAATGTCATCCAAAATATTGGATTTATAAGCCAAAAATTTATTTATTTATTTATTTACTAACCAAATGAAAAATGGAATAGGTATAATTCCGCGAATGGTTCAATTTTTAGTGAAAAAAATTAATTTTCAAACAAAGAAAAGTTTGTGAACTAAAATGATGAACCATTAAGCAAAAAATTCATTTTTAGGAAAGCAGATTCACTTTCAAATATCTAATTGAAATTTCGACCATAAAATATGAATTCTCCACGAAAAATATAATACTTGATATTTCAACCAAAAAATATTTCACTTTGAACAAAAAAAGTTAAATTCCACTAAGAGGTTTCTATCAAAAAAGATCTTTCAGTCAATAAAGAAAAAAGAATCATCCAAAATATTGATATTTACTCCGAAAAGTAGATTTTTTTATAGAACTGTTGAATGGCCAGCACACAAGTTAATTACCAACCTAAACCAACCAACAGATAGCATTCAAAGGTTAGTAGGAAATAATTTTTCTATCAGTAACCAAATAGAACGAAAGTTTCGGTAGCGTCCCTGTTTTGAACCAAATTAAAAAAGTTTTACCACACGACGAATTCTCGGTCCAAAAAGTTATAAAATAATACGTTAGTAACACTTTCTACAGTCAAACTTCGATATAACGTACCCGGACATATCCCTTCCGAAAATTGACTCTGCGCCGCGCCGCAGGAATAAAAAAACTGCGGCGAGTGTGCGGTGGTCACTCAGGCGTGAACAAACCAAAGCGTTTTCATCCAAAATGTTACTGTCTCGGGTTTGCCCCCCCCCCACCTCTAACAGCTCAAAAACCCCGCACAGTCTCCGAGTTTTATTGTAGTTATTAACAGATTTTGTTTTCTAAATCTAATTTCATTTAAGTTCCACGTTTATTAAGTGAATAGAATTTATATGCATGTCCATCTCCTAAGTTTATAAGAGCTCAGTAAGATTATTTGAGGGTATTTAGGAGTGAAATTTTACGAAAAACGGTCTTACGTGAGTTACATAGATAACAAACTCAAGTGGCCAGAGGCAATCCACACTTTCAAGCGAAAGATAGGTCACTTACTCGTTAACCGAATAAAAATCTGAAAATCGCTACTTTACCAGTAATAACTTCAAATACTGATCCATCCAGTGGAATTTCACAAATTCAGTTTAAATGTGTGATTATTAAATTCCCAGGTCTGTACTAACTCTGATCATTTATGCAATTGAGGGTAAAATTACGTCTCTCATTCTCACCTTAACGGGTTCATTGCAGTGATTGAATACCACTTCGTCGTTGATCGCAGCAATGCTCTCCAATCACCTTTCAGAACATGCTGGAAGCGTCGCCTCACATCTGTTGAAGAACCCGTCGGGAATTCGAATATGTTGCATACCATTAGTTTGTCACGAGCGGCACTAGGGCGCAATCGGAACGCGTATCTCACGTGAAGCCCGGAGCGGATTCGCCCGCTTTATACGCCCGAATTTGAACTCCCGAGAAAATTATAGGGGTGAGTTTGTGGCGGTGGAGGCCAAGCTAATCCCAGAGTATAATTAACCACTACCAACTGCCCTGCCTCTCCCTATACCCCTCGACCGCCATAACTCATGGCTAAGCTCCTGCGAATGTATGTACGTTCGTATGTACATCATGACATATACCTGTAAAAAATGTCCAGTGTCCAGAGGATAAACCATCTGCACGCATTCCAGCACCCGCATATTTCCATCTGCAATCGAGCACTTTCCATTCCGATTCGCCTTTCATGGGAGTTTATTATTGCTGAGTTCTCTTATCGACATTTACCGACTTTTTACACGTTTGCGGAAACGTACTCCCCATTGTCAGGATCGTCAAGTTTTTACTCCTTATCCCTATCTTATGTACTTTTTGCCGACCTAATTTTTTTCGGGAATTTCTTTAGGAGTCGTCCAAAAATTACGCAAGACGATTTCTGAGAATGGGGGATTTGGTAAAATCTTAATGTTTCACATTAATTAGAAAATTAGTTCCATTTTCAACCAACTAGTTAAAGTTACAACCGAAAAAAATGAATGCTTGATAAAAAATGTTATAGTTAATATTTTAAACAAAACCAAAGATAATCGTCTGAAAAAGTAGTGAAACCCTCAACAAAAACAGATTCGTTTTTTACCAACCAGTTGCATTTTTAACCAAAAAACTTAGTCCAGAAAGAAAAAAAGTTTCATCTAAAATGTTGAATTTTTAGTTAAAACAATGAGCTTTCAATAAAACAGTTATTCTTCCACCAAACAGTTAAGTAACGTACGTAACTTACGTTAATGTTAAAATTAAAGAAATTTTAAACCAAAAAAAGAATAGTTAAATTTTCATTTTAAAAAATTAATTATCGATAAATGATAAGTTTTCTACCAAGCAGTTGAGTTTTCAATTAGAACAAGGAATTTTCAACCAAAAAGATTGATTTTTTACCAACAAAGATGAATTATCAACAAAATACATAAGTTTTTAACCAAATAGTTAAATTTTCAATCAAATAGTTGAGTTTTTAAACTAAAAAAAAACAATTTTACAGCAAAAACCAAACAGTTAAATTTTAATAATAAAAAATAAGAATTTTCAATAATAAATTAATTTTCTACCAAACAGTAAAATTTGCAATTAAATTAATAAAATATTCATCCAAAAATACGAGTATTCTACAAAACAGTTGAATATTCAACCGGATAACATTCATATGTAACCAAAAAGTTAAATTTTAAACTAAATTGTTGAATTTTTAGTTTAAAAAATTAATTTTTACCACTAAAAAACTGATTTTTGACAATTAGTTGAATTTTAAACATAAAACATGAATATTAACCGAAAAATTTAATAGTTCATATATCATATATAATTCATATATAAATTTGGTAAATAAAAGATATTTTTAACATATTACTTTATTCTTCAACCGAACAGTTGCATTTGATAACAAAATAATTTATTTTTTTCTAAGAAGAAAAATAATTTTTAACAAAATAAAAAATAGGTCTTTTAAAATTAAAGGTCAGACCATAAAAAACTTACATTTAGTAACTGTGAATTCTCTTTTGTTAAAAGCAAATTTTAAGATCTAACTTGAAAACTTTTCGTTTTTTACAGTATTTTTCACAATTAAAACGAAAATTATTTATCCAATCCAAAAATAGTTAATGGAAAATTTTTAGATCTTTTTAAGGTCAATATTTCAGAATATTAACATCTTCTTCGTGTCTCGATTTATTTAGCTTACGATTTTGCATTTTCAATTTTTTTTAAAAATTCAAAAAGTTGTTATGATAATCGTATAGGACGCTCAAAAATTAAGGTTTTTCTACTCGTGACTTTTGTTTCTATCGTACGATTTTTCGCTTAAAATTTTCAGTAACATTTATTTTTTTATTTTTCAAACACTATAACTGGTAATTTTTTATCGCAAAAGCTCATAAGGATAAATTGCTCTTCTTTTCAAGCACAGCAAATTGTCAGACATAGAATTTTATAATTTTAAAAAAGTAGCCTCTAAAATTTTTCATGTGTTCTTTTTGAATTTTTATCCAAAATGGCTGCCTAACGAACCTGACGTTTAGTTTGACACCCTTTTTTTTACCTCAAAACATTGATATTTGACAAAAACGGGTGGCGGGGGCGTCATATTTTACACAAATCTAATTACTTCTTTGATATAATGCAAAAATGAACAGCAATCAAAGTTGTTCACCTTTCGACCCAAAAAGGGTAACTGGTTATAAACGTGTTTTCACTCAATTCGACTACTGTCAAACGTTAGGTTTTATGCCGAGGTGGAACTTGATGCTATTGAAAGCCTACATCCAAACTCTTCTGTCGATAACTGGCTGCCTTCAGAATTATTGTTTCCCTGCAGATTTCCACTTCTCTGACCAAATTTACGAAATTAAATTAAATTGTTTATTTAAATAATTTAATTTAATTTAATTCCTAACTCACGTCTCTGTAGAAGATTATGTTTCAGTTCGATCTAAAAGACGTTCAAATCCATGTTTAGCATTTTTGTTTTTTAAGTGGTTACTTCTTTTTGCCCGTAATTTTCATGATTAAATAATGCGATGAAGGCAGGCATTTGTGTGTATCTCCTGTAAAATTCGTGTTTTGGCTCCGGAACCCTTAAAATATTTTTAATTATGATTCAGTTTCAGAACGATCTGATTTTAAAGAGGAGCTTTTGAATAATTCCTGGCTTGAGATGCAGAATATGTACATTTACTTGTCTATTTTAGGTGCACCGCGGATTACAAGACTTCCCTGAAGCTTTCATTGCGAGATATTGCGAGACTGGGATTACGGCTAAAGTCACCTCAGGCTCCGTTGCTGGCTCAATTTCTCCTCGTCGACGTCGTCGTCGTCCTACGACACGACGTGCTGTGGGTCTCAGGAAAAGTTGGCTTGACGCACGTAAAACCGCAAATTTCATGTCACCCGCAATACACCGGTGGGATACGGGATCGTATAAATTTAATCCCATATATCCCTTTTGTCGTATCTCGATATTCTGAAAGTATCTTTTCCATTCTGTCAAAAGATATACATCGAATACAAATCTAAAGTTTTAGCATAAGCCAGAAGTTAGCGTGAAATTTAAGCAGGGTTATCACAAAACTTCTTTCTCCAAATTCTCCAACTTTTTCCTAATTTTTCCCTGACTAATATTTCATTTTCCCGAGACCATTAATATTGAAAGACCAAAATTCTCATCTTGTAAAATGTTGATCATAGAATATTTTATAAATAGAATAAGATAACTTTAAATTTTTAATTTTATATTCTCATAGCTGACACAGCCTAATTAACTTGAAAAAACTATAAAAATGACCTAATCAAACCGAAAAAGAGACAAAAAGTGATTAGAGTGCATTAGTAATGTGAGTAATATTCTTTCGAATTGAAAAAGAATTTTCTCCAATTCGATTTATAAGACGTCAAAACAATTCAAGTGAAATTCAAAAGAATTGAAAAAATTTTGAATTTCTTTCAATTCCATTGCTTTTAGCAAAATTTGAAGGAATTTAGAAGAATTTGAGGGACATGAGAAGAATTCGATGAAGTTCATGAAAAGTTGAAGAAAATTCAAGAAAAATTCCAAAGCATTTGATGAAATATTTGAGCATTCCAGGCTTATTTAATATAATTCCAGATAAATCAATTGCAAACAATATTTGAAAATCTCTTCAAACCTTTGAAACTCACACTGATACAATAAAATATTATAAAATACCGTCTGATTCTATAAAATTTGATATTTCCTTAAATCCTGGAAAATCTATTATAATACCTTGTGAGTTTATCAAATCCATTAAAATCATTTAAACCTTTGGAACTCCCTTAAAACTTTTTAAAATTTCTTGAAAATGCCTTGGATTCTTTTAAAATATTTTAAAATCTTTAAAATCCCATTAAAATACTTAAATAAATTGAAAATTCCTCAACATCATTAAAAAAACATTATAATATTTCAAATCTTTTAAAATGCCTTGAAATTTTGCAAAGCCCTTGAAAATTTCTTCGAATCTTTTAAAATAACATAAAGTAATTCAAATCCTTTTAAATGATATGAAAAAAGTGTAATCTTTGAAAACCTCTTGCACAGTCAAATTATTTAAATAAATTGAGAGTTTTTTGAAATCTATTAAAACGTGATTAAACCTTAGGAAATTACACAAAATCTGATGTAGTTTCCTGAGATTCTGGAAAATCTATTGAAATATTTTGAGAGCTTTTAAAATCCCTTAAAATCATTGAAATCCTTAGAAGATTTAAATTCTAACGAATCCCTTGGAATATTTTAAGATATTTGAAAACCTTGCAGGTCCTATAAAATCGTAATGTATTTTCTGAAATTCTTTAAAAAAAGCATAAAGAATTGGTTAAATACCTTTAAATCATTTAAAATCATTTATATACTTGCAATCTTTAAAAATACCCTTAAATCTTGAAAATTCTTGAAAAGTCAATCAAATTACTGAAATAAATTCAAAATTTATTAAAATCTTTAGAAATCCCCTAAAATATCGAACATCATTCTAACAAATTCAGAAATGGGTTTAGTGGCTGAAGTGATATTTTCATTGAAAAAGTTCCTACAGTGACTTTATCATTTTACTTTTTTATCTTTTTATTCTTTTTTATTTTACTTTTATTATTTTTATATTTTTTTTATCATTTTACTACACTTTACAATTATCCAAATATGGATAGTTTTTAACCGTCTCGTGATAAAAATTATCTTTTGTCGAATAATTTAAGTTTTTCATTGTTTGTACCCTTTTTATCCAACTTTAGCTAAATAATATTTTAGTGATTTACTGTTTAACATTAAATTTGTTTAAATCCCTCCCTTTTTCCTGACTTTCCGTGGCCAACGAAATTCGCTAACATTACCCTGACCTGCGACAGCTCTGAGTTAAGTATGCGTCGAATTTTTCTTACACCTCAAATGTATATAATAATAATCGCATTTATAATATTTCAATACAAGTGCAGTAATATAAACAAGGGGAAAAAAAGAATTCTCACTTGTAGGTTTTCTCTCATCAAAGCTAGCCTATTGGAGTCTTTGAAGTCGTGACTTCTTCAGAACCTGCATTTTCTTCAAATTGGAAAAGTTTTCAAAGAACGTGAAAGGGCAAGAACGAAGTTTCTGCCACGCCTAACAGAAATTTACTTAAATGTGGAGGAAGATCAAGAAAACTGAGAGGATATTGTTGGTACCCTTGATTATTGTGTGGCTGTTATAGTATAAGTAAGAATGAAATAAACCTGTCAAAGCTTTCTGCCTTTTATTCCAAGAAAGAACATTAATTTGATGATGATTGCCATACATTAAAAATATGTGCATTTTCTTATTATGTACCATTGAGTATCATCGTAATTTTAATAATTTTCATCATGTTATATTTTCTTAAACTTGTGAGTATACTACTCACTAATGAGATGAACATATTTATATAATTGTAAATGTACAATTACCACGAAACTGATTAAAAATAGGTTCAGTATACCCTCATTACTCATAACCAAGAGTTTCAGAGGATGAATGCCATATATTAAAAATATGTGCATTTTTTTATTATGTGCCATTGAGTACTTTCACATTTTTATCATTATAATTGCAACAATATCCCCATGTTTTTA
>JAAAKG020176407.1:5145-26624 GCA_010014905.2 Druon quercuslanigerum | reverse complement strand
TGTGTTAAGGAATAGGAAGAGGGTGAATGAAAAATGTAAACCCTTAGGGGACACATTAGAAGCTTTTCCACTAACTAACTAACTAATATAAATTATTTAAATAAAAATTATTATTAATAAATTTTTTAATAAACAAAATTAAATTAAAGTCAAATTTAAGGTTATTAATGATTTAATGTGTCCTCGTAATTTCTTCATAGCCATATGTTAGGAGATGTGAATCTAGGAACGTGGCACTGAATACAAATTTTGATTCAAAAGATTTGCCAAATAAATATTTTCACGATAAATTTTATATCAAATATAAATATATAAAAGTAAAATTTAAGCTTAATATTTATTTAATGCCTCATTGTCGTTTTTTCATTCCAATATGTTACAAGATTTGAATCCGGAAAAGTGTTAGCAAATGCAAATTTTGATTAAAAAAAAAAGAAATTCAAACTTCTTTGAATACAAATTCTTATTATAATTTAAAATTCTTGTTCTGAAGTTATGTACATAAAATATTATATTGCTCATATAAATTGAGGTATACTTACTGATAAAGTTAAGCAAAGTCACGCTGACAAAAAATAGAATAACGAGCGTCATTCTTTCTATGCTCGAGAAGAGACGACGACTGAGTAATCTAGGCTAATTTTTGAAGAACTTCATGGAGGGCTTTTAGTTTATAAATTCTTTAAAATTGAATGGTGGGGATTCATGTTTGAGGAAAACATTTTTTTTAATTAAGTAATTTTTAAAAAATCGTCGCGCGCGGCCCAAGATCGGGAGCTAAGGGCTTAGACTTTAGGAGAGACCTATCAACAAATAATTATCAAATTAGTTGTTCTTATTGGGTGAAAAACTTTTATTAATTAATTTTCTTCATAACTGTCGTCTTTTTCCAAAAATTAAAGATTTTATTTTTAATGTAATTTTTTACGATTAAAACAAAAAGTACCATTTTTTAAGTTATTTTGTGAACATTTTGAATACGAACATTGAAAATTCGCAATTTAAGAACAGTAAAGACGATATCGTTTATTTATTTTTTGGACATTTTTATAATTAATTACATGTGTAACATTTTTTGTTTTTGAATTTTGTAAAAAAAATATTTGTTATTTATTAAGGAATAAGCACTGAATGTTATAAAAAAGATATATTTTTGGACCTATAAAAAAAGTTAGAAAGATGTACTTTTAATGGTAGAAAATGGTTAGCAAGCCATAAATTCATTTGGAAAAAAATGTATCAACAGGTACAAATATTTTTAATTGGTTCATGTCAGACCAATAATTTTAATGAAATTGTAAATTTTTGTATTCTATGTCCGATAATACATTCAGAAAGTTTTGTGTTGTTTCATTAAATTTTGGGTTCATCCATCTATCAATAACAAATAATCTTACTTTTAAGTGAATATAATAATAAGTAAGGGTAAAGCACGGAATACACAGATAATGAAAAGTACAAGTTTTAAAGCGAACTTTAGTCAAATTAATGTGATTAAAAATTATGTATCTGAAAGCGGCTTTGAAGGGAAACTAGGTCGATCTAAATAATTAAGTTTTACGTTATGTATAGTCAGATATTACAGAGGGAGATGGCTTCCCTAGGGCAATCAGTTTTCACAAGCAACTACAATTTTTTTTCCAATTGATTCATTAACGTAAATTATCTCTAACATTTAACCAGCTATATAAATTCTACCCATCCATTAAAAAAGCTGCCAAAAATCTGGTGTCTGGAATAAAACTTTTTGTTCGATTTTAGAAATTTAAAAAAAATAAAGAAAAGAAAAGAAAGAAAAAGTAAAAGAGAAAAGAGAAAAGAAAAAACACTATTTTCTGTAAAAAAGTTTATAACTTACAATCAAATAATTATTTTAACAATATTTTTTGTAATTGAATTTTTTTTTCTATTACAAAATACACACCACATGACTTACTTTTTGGGGAAAAATATTCCCTACGCTCAACTGCTTCTAATTTACAAAAAATTAAATAATCTTTTAAGACAGTGGTTTGTTTAACAAGTTTTTTATAAACAAGTTTTTTGAGCTATTTTAACTATAGGAAAATTTAATTTCGAAATTGTAAACAGCTACGTTGTACCAAATATTTTCCTCGAAAAAAAAGAATCAATATCAAATATTTTTCTTGAAAAAATATTGTTTACATAATTTTTTTAAGTTCATTTTTTAAATTAAAAATATTTTTCATTGAAAACGACATCATCATTATATGTTGATTCTTAAAATCGTAGAAAAACCAATATTTCTTCAGGGAGTTCATTCTTGGCACCGTAAGGTCACTTTGGTAGGAGAAATTTGTTTGAAAAAGAATTTTGAAATATGCGCTTTTTCTAGATAAGCTATTTAGTGGTACTAGAAAAAGCAATTTTACAAGTATTTGAGCTAATAAATATTTTTTTTTGATTTTCACAATTTTTTGAGAAGTTTATTGGCCATTTTTGGAATCTTCATTAGTGATCCGATTTCGGTCAAAATCTTTTCTAAATTTCTTGCTGTAATTTTTGCAAATTTTTTTAATGGAGATGGAATCAGATAAAAATCTTTTTATAAACTTGAAGTTTTAAATAGTTCAATGCAGAAAATAATTTTTTTTTTTTTAAACCTAATTTCAGATGTAGATTATCAAAGCTACAAAATTTTTAATTGTAAAACGTAAACCTTGTAACATTGTAAATTTTTAATTTTTAAAATTAAATGCTCTTTAACTTTAGAGATTTATAAGTCAATGTTCTATTATTTTAAAGATTTATAATTGATAATTCTTGAATTTACGAAATATAAAATTGAAAGTTAATCAATTTTCAACATTTATATTTTAAAGGCATGTAATTTTTAGCTTTTTTAAAATTTTTTTTATATTTTTAAGATTTACATTTGAAAACCCATAAATCTTAACGATTTGCAATTTTGAATTCTTTAATTTTAAAAATTCACAATTGACAATTCCTTAATTGACAATGCTTATCGTTCAAAATTACGTAATTTCAGACGTTTATTCAGAATATGAAGTTGAATTTCAAATATCACAAATTAAAAATTCCTAAATTTTAAAAATTTTCTATTGAAGATTCATCAATACATTTTATGTTTATTATACATAGTCGTGCAATCTTGAATGCTTTTTTGAATTATTTAAATTTTGAAAATCAAGTAAATATAAAAAATATTAAATAAAGCCCTAAAATCTAAATTGATTTAATTTAAAAAATAAATAAATAATAATTATTCGTCGAAACTACAATTCTTAAATTTACAAAATAGAGAATAACAAATTATTCAATATTCAAGAGTTTTATTTCTAAACTGAAAAAAATGATTAGTTGAGCCTACTATTGCATTAGTTGAGACTGCTATTGTATTAGTTGGTACAACCATTTCATTAGTTGCCGCGACTATTCATTTAGTAGCCTCAACAAATTAAATGGTTGTTCCAACTAACAAAATAGCTGTTCCAGATCTTAAAAACTGAATTGTTTGCCCAACTAACCATTTTTTCAGTGAAGGGTGTGTAATTTTATACTTTTCTGAAATATTTTAATTTTGAAGACTTACAATTAAAAATTATCAAATTTTAAAGGTTTCTAATTTCATATACTTTAATTATTAAAATTTACTATTGACGACTAATTAATTTACAACGCATAAACAATGGTTTCATGGAAAAAATTTTCTCTAAAATTTTACAAGGAATATAATTTCTAGTATACAGCCGATATGTAAAGATCTGAAAATATGTTGTGCCAACCAGTTTTTATTTGAAAAGAGAGACTTCCAAATTCATTTAAATCTGCACAAAAATTAATTTGTACTTTTTCATATTTAAATATTTAATTGTTGTTACTTTCAGAAATTTTAGAAATTTTTGGTAGTTTTGTATTTCATGGTAAGTTTGGAAACTTGTGCACAAGATTTTAATTGTTTATTCCCAATCTTATTTTTTGGTTTTAAAAATGAAACGACTCGTCCTATCAAACAATAATTAACAAATTTTTAGTACTTTTTTTGTTTGAACGACTTTTTTCAATTAATATTTTTTTCGCAACTTCTGCGGTTTTTCAAAAAATTAAATTTTTTTATTTCTAATGTAATTTTTCACGATTGGAACAAATAGTAGTGTCTTATAAAAAATTATTATTAACAAATTTGTATCTCTTTTTTTACAAACTTTATTTTGCATTATTACTTTAATTTTTGTACTTTATTTTGTAATGATTTTTATTTTTAGCTACCCTTAAAAATACCATTTTTTAAATAAGCAACTTATTGCTTATTATCAATACCCATCCTCCAGTAAAGCGGTTCTAAAGAAATTTGTAGATGTAATTTACGGAAACATTTTGTGAAACGGGGACAAAACAAACTTTTGTTTCCTAGCTTTTTTCTAACCCTGTGCGTTTAAAAAAAAATGTTTTCAAGTTATTTTTAAAAATAAAACAAAAACTGTGCATCTTGTCAAAAATTAATTAATAAAGAATTTGTAGCTCTTTTTGGGTGAACAACCTTTTTTTCTAAATTTTTTTTCGTGCCGTGCGTCGTTTGTCCAAAAATTTAATTTTTCATTTTTTAAAGTTATTTTGCAAGATTAAAACCAAAACTATGCCTTCTATCTAAAAATTATAAACGAGACATGTGTAGGTCTTTTATAGAAAAGCATCATTTGCCAAAATCTCAATTAAAATTTTTTTAAGAAAATTCGAAAAGTAGTTATGATAATATTGTAAGGCTTTCTAAAGTCAATATTTTTATTCTCTTGAGTTTTTCGTCATATTGTGTGCTATTTGTCTTAAAATTTTCATTTCCTTTTTTTTTTTTTTTTTTTGATATTGTAAGTGTTATAACTAATGATTGTCTTTTTATAAAAAATTCATAAGGAGAACTTGACCTTTACTTTTAGAGACTAAAAGAATATACAAAAGGCCAATCCAATCTGTAAATTTTTTCGACAGTGATCGTGCTATCAAACTAAAAATCTATAGACACACATACATACATAAATACAGCCATATATACATACAGATAGACACAAATTTTAGAATAGGAACATTTTTTCATTCCGAGTAATGTTGTTATTTAAAAAGGCATCATAAGTTATATTATTTTGATTTCTAAAATCATAGAAAAGCTTTTTGTTTCTGGAACTTGATTTTTGGCCCAAGTACCTTAAGGTCACTTTTGATAGAAACCATTTTTTAAAGTATTTTCAAATATGCGTTTTTTAGCTAAAATACTTATTCATAAAAAAGAAGTGTTTCAGGTTTCAATAGTGTGCAAAACTACAAATCTTGCCGACGTATCATGCACATTGCGGTTCACTTCTTCAGGGCTAACCTGATATTAAAGTTTCAGGTTATGCTTATCTTATATATACTCTCTAGGATGCCTGTGATTGGCCAGAGAGCCCCACCGTAGAGTCTGGTCGCACCTGATTGGGCTATCAAGTCTTTTTTTTACCCCGGGAGTACGGAAAGCCAAATCCGTTTGTTATTACATCCATTGTCCCTAATGATCTTATTATGGTGTTTTTAAATTGTATGTTGCTTGTCTATGTTTTTTTGGAAAAACATTGTGTGTGTTTGCGATCATGGTTGTTTTGTGAAAAACTGTTATGTTATGTTTCGATATGATACTCAGCTTAGCCTGACTTTACTCTCATGTTCCTTCATACTATGGCTCACCGCACTCCCGGTTTCTCTAATTTAGATTTGCCACAAGAACAAGGGATTTTATATACTTCAGGATCACTTAGAGATGCCTTTTTGTCTTTAGAGTTGTTAAAAGTTGTTCTATTTTCGCAGGTGGTTTAGATATGGTTTGGATGCTGTGTTTGTTGAGAATTCTTCCTATTTGTTATATGACACCTTGGTTGTAAAATAGGATGGTGGTCGTTTCTCTCTTTCTTTCCTAGGTTGTGTCGGCTTTTTTAGTGTATTTTCTCATTGTTTTATCATTTTGTTTGTGTAATCGTTCTGTGTTAGAATTTTTTTTAAGTTTTTCTAATTTCTTTTTTAGTTATCTTTATCTGTTATGGAGATAGCTCTGTACACAAACAAGTTAATGAAGGATTGTTTTTGAGATGGGCGGTGGTTGGAGGAATCATGTCGGTGCCTTGTACGTCCAAGAAAGTCAATTTTCTGTTTTGCTTAATTGAACTGGTTATTAGGATTAATTTTTTAGAATTAGGATAGTTGATCTAGTCCATGTTTCCAGATGATTAGTTGAAAATTTTAGGTTCTGGATGTTTCATAATGGTGCTCGCTGTTACAGGTGATATTAGAGGTCCCATTGCTACCTCTGAGTTTTTATCGTAGAGTAGGTTATTAAAAGAAAATAATTATTGAGGCAGTGTTTTATGATAGGCATGAGATCGTAGGGGAAGTTAACAAAGGATTCAATAATATCAATTTTATCAGAGATTGGTAGTTTCTTCAAGAGATATACTAAGCCGAAACTCACTAGGATATCTTGGGCTTGAATGACAACCAGTTCTATCCTTTTTATAAAGACCAAAAAAATTTTGACGTGCGGGATAGAGTTTCCTGTTAAAGTATTCAGCTCTTTGGTGAGGAAGCGTGCTAGATTTGATGGAGAGATGTTTGGTAGAGTCGCTCGGTCAATACGTACAATAATTATCGCACCAATCTCACAATGAAAAGCGCCACTTTTGTTTAGTAGAACGTCTCCTCTGATTCAGGAGAACCATTACCCCGAACAGTCCAAACAGTTTGCAGCACAGTTCCGCGCTTGCACAGTTCAGTAGAAACCAGTGCCCTGCATCTGGAGGAGGCACCACACCAAACCGAAGTGCAACAACTCTCTAAACACTAGTTGCTGCACGGAGAGAAGTTTGGTAGAGCCATTTACCCAAAACGTACAATTTTCGCACCAATGACACAGTGAACAACGTCACTTTCGTTTAGTAGAACGGCCCCATTGATTCGGGAGAACCATTACCCCTAACAAGCCGAACCGTTTGATCAACAGTACAGTCGAGCTGTTCTGCGAACGCGGCGCTTGCTACACGCTTCCGCGCTTGCGCAGCTTAGGAAAATGGAACACCCACATTTCGAAATGGCTGATCTGCGTAAGTTCGGGGTAACCCGTGCCCCGAATCTGGAACAGACGCCAAACCAAACCGAACTGCAGCAACTCTCTCAGCGCTAGCACGAAGGTTTTACTAAACTTATCTCCTTTTTTAAGTTGGTGAGTTTATTGAACTGATCGGTATGTTTGAACTGTTGTTTTCGTGGATTTTTGGGAGTCCGTGAAGTCTCGCAGAGAGAGGATTGGTAGGTATTAATTTAGATATTGTTTGCTGTCTAGTTCAGAGTCTTTTAGAAAAGTTTTTGTTTCGTTGCCTATTGTTTTTGTGCGACGTTTTTAAGCTTTTTGTATGTTTTGTCAGTTAGAAGGTCCATGATTTTGTTGCTTTAATCTTTTTTATTCATTATTGCTGTCGTGTTGCGTTTGTCTTTTTTAATTGCCCTTTTTTTTGTTTTGTCAATTTTGAACTATTTATTTATTTATACTGAAACCAAATTTGATAATCGTATTTGCAAATTTAAATAAAAATATTTATTTCATAGATTTAAAATTAAAATTTATTTAATTTCAAAAGTTCATAAATCAAATTTCATATTTTTTGTGAAGAATTTTTTAGTCTATATCTTCCAAATTGCTAAATGTAAATTATCAAAACCACAGATTTTTTTATTTTAAAACGTAAAACTTGAATCATTTTCAATTGTAAATTTAAAAATTAAAACCTATTCAATCGTAAAGATTTATAATCGAATGTTTCATCATGCTTGAATTTAAAAATTATTTAATTGAACATTTTTTAATTTTTTTAACTGTTTGCAATGTTTAATTATTCAATTTTTAAAATTTAAAATTAATAAATAGACAACTTTTGAAGTTTACAAGTATATAATTTTGAACGTTTATTTATAATATGTAGTTGAAGTTCTACGATTTAAAATATAAAATTTTATTTTTTAAAAATGAATGCAATTATTGAAGATTCTTTAAGATATCTACTGTGTACATTAGAAAATGAGCCAATCTTGAATATTTTGTGGAATAGTTCTTGAAGATCAAAAATTTAAGAACTTTAAATTCTAAAGATATCAAACTTAAATTTATTCACTTTTAAATACGTGTGAATGAAAATTCCTAAATTTGGTCAAGAGTTATCTTTTTTAAATTTTCCAAATTGATTCAATTTCAAATGTACTGTTATTCATTAAAACTACAGTATTCTTAAATTTTCCAAATAAAGAATTGAAAATTATGTAATTTTTTAGAATTTAATTCTGAAAGTGTGTAATTTTAAACTTTTTAATAATATTTCAATTTTGAAGACTAATAATTGAAAATTATTAAATTTTAACTATTTGCCACTTGAAATTCTATAATTTTAAGTTTGAGAATTGACGATTAAATAATTCACAATGTTTATTGTTTACAGTGATGTAATTGCGAACGTTTATTTATACTATGTCGTTCTCTTTTAAATATTTAAAATGGAAAATTCATGAATTTTCAATATTTGCCAATATTAAAAATTCTTTATATATTTAGGAAAATGAGCCAATCTAAAACTTTTTTTGGAATAGTTCAGTTTTCAAAATATAGAATTTTAAATTATTTGATTTTTAAATATTATACTTAAAACGTATTTTTAAGATTTGCAATTGAAAATTCCTTAATATATATTTAATGTATATAATAGAAAATTATATAATCTTGAACGCTTTTTCTTCATAATATTTAAATTTTGAAAATTAAAGTGAAATTATTGTGAAGACTTAAAATTCAAATTTAACCCCTTTTAATAATGGTCACAAGAGTTTTTGATTAGAAATCATCTAAATCAAAATTAAGTTAAATGTAAATCATCAAAATTAAATATTTTTAAATAGTACAAAATGGAACTTTCATTACTTACAAATTGTAAATCTTTAGAATTAAGACCTCTTCATGGACTTTAACTTGTACGATATAAACATCAAATTTTGAAAACTCTACAATTTTAAAGAATTACAATAGAAATTTCTTTAATTTCGAAATTATATGTAGGATTTTAAATTATTCATTTTTTAAGATTTAGAATTAAAAGTTCTTTAATTTAAAATATTTGAAATTATAGACTTCCCAATATTTAATATAGGATTAATGCGTATGATGGTTTTATTTTAAATTATCTTGTGTTTAAGTGCAATAAATTAAATCTCTTTATAAAAGAGTAATAGTTTTCAAAACTTTTAAAAAATGCGATTTTGTATTTAGCCATATATGCGCTTTGGTAAAAAGCAAGTTTGGCAGTTTTTAAATTCGAAAGTGGGTTAAACACTGCAAGCAGTTAAAAAGTGCATTAGCTAGTACATAGAAAATTACAAACACATTCGCAGCTTTTATTGTTGTTGTTAACTGCCCGCAGGGTATTGACCCCACTTTAGAATCCTCCCATAAAATCATTACCACACACTCCTGAAACTTTCATTTACACTCCATTCCTCTCATACGTCCTTCTCATGCATGACTTCTTACTTATTAGTTTAGCTATCCTCCACTAATTCTATTAACCACTCTTTACCCAATCCATCCTCCCCTTAATTAAATCATTACCATATACTTTTGAGACCTTCCCTTACCTTCCAATCCTTTCCTCCATCCTTCTTATGCATGCTCCCACGTTTATTTCCTTCTCTAACCCCCTCCAATTATTTCATCTACTCTTCACCCAATCCATCCCGTCCTAAAATCTTTAGTACATTCTTTTAGCACCTTCCTTTACCTTACATTTATCTTCTACATGCTTTCCACTCACCCTCCCATGTTTATTTGCTCATCTTGCCCCCTCTAATTCTATCATGTACTCTAACCAATCCATGCTCCCCTCAAATCATTACCATGTTCTCTTGACGTCTTCTTTTAACTTCCATTCCTCTTAAACACACTTTAAATGTATTCTTCCATGTTCCTTTGCTCCC
This sequence comes from Druon quercuslanigerum, assembly GCA_010014905.2. NCBI lineage: Eukaryota > Metazoa > Arthropoda > Insecta > Hymenoptera > Cynipidae > Druon > Druon quercuslanigerum. The sequence goes on along the minus strand of JAAAKG020176407.1, from coordinate 16,610 downwards.
CTAGCTCCCTCTAATTCTTTCATGCACTCTTAAACCAATCCTTCCTCCACTAAATTTTTTATCTTTTTCTCTTGAAACCTAACTTCACCTTCCATTGCTCTCCTATCTTTTCCTATGCATACCCTAACGTTTATTTGCTTCTCTAGTCCCCGTAAGTTCTTTCATCTACTCTTTCCCGAAACCATCCTTCCCTTAAATCTCGATCACATTCTCTTAGCACCTTCCTTTACGTATAATTCCTCTGCTACATCCTTCCCATGCATGCTCCGATGGTTATTTGCTCATCTAGTCCTCTTCAATTCTTCATTATACTCTTCACCCAATCTCTCTCTTCCTAAAGCCTTTAGCACATGCTCATAGCACCCTTCCCATGCATCAAACCATCATTATTAGCCCTTCCCGATTCTTTCATCCAATCTTACGACAATTCATCATCCCCTAAAATCGTTACCATCTTCTTTTGATATCTTCCTGTTCTGTCCATTCCGTGCGCACATCCTTTCCATGCACGCTTTCAAATTTATTTGCTCCTCTAGCGCCGTCAGATCCTTTCGTGCACTCTTCGCCCAATCCCGCCTCCCCTAAAATCTTTACCACATTCTCTTGACTTCTTGCCTTACCGTCCATTCCTCTTCAACATTTAACACATGCATGTACTTATATTTATTTGCTTTTCTAGCCGCCTTCCATTCTTTTATCCACTATTCACCCAATCTAACCTCCCGTAAAATCTTTGTCATATTCTCTTGATCGCTTCGCTGCCTTCCATTCCTCACCTACATTTTTTCTATGCATGCCCCCATGTTTATTTGCTTATCTAGCCTCGTCTAATTCTTGCATCCACTTTTCACCCTAATCATACAGCCCTAAAATCTTTAGCACATTCTCTTAGTACCTCCCTTTACCGTTTATTCCTCTGCGACATCCTTTCCATGCATGCTTCAATGTTTATTTGCTCCTCTAGCCTCCCGTGATTTTCGCATGCACTCTTCACCCAATCCATCCTCCCCTAAAATCGTTGCCACATTCTCAAGACACATTGTTTTACTATCCATTTATCTCCAACATTTTTCTCATGCAGGCCTCCATGTTTATTTGCTTCTCAAGCTTCCTCCAATTCTTTTATCCACTCTGTATCCAATCTATCCTTTCCTAAAATCTTTAGCATACTCTCTTAGCGCCTTGCTTTAATTTCTATGCATCTTCTGCATCCTTGCCATGCAAGGTCCCATGTTTATTTGCTCATCTATCCCTCTCTAATTCTTTCATACAGTCTGCATCCAATCCCTGTCCCCCTGAAACCTTTAGCATATTCTCTTAGCACCTTCTTTTACTTTTCTCTTAGCACATTCTTTTACCTTTCACTTGCACCCTTCCCATGTGACCCCATGTTTGTTTGCTGCCCTATCTTCTTACATATCCTTCGTGCACTCTTCACCTACTTCCCCAAAAACTAGATCACATTCTCTTATCCCCTTCCTTTAGCTTCCACTTGTCTCTTATACCCTTCCCATGCATGCAAATATTTGCTCCTCAAGCTCCCTTTAATTCTTTCATCCACTCTTCATTTAATCCGTACTCTCCTAAAATCTTTACCAAATGGTCTTGGCACATTCTAGACCATTTTCCATCTCCCATCCCTTTTCTAAATTCTACGAAACCTTCCTCTTTTCTCCAACTCTCCATTGTATGAACTCATCCAAATTATTTTTCTTTATTTTTTCTTCTGCGTCTGAGATTAAGATATTAAATAAAAGTATAACCCGAGAACAGCCTTCTTTTACTCATTTTACTAACCAGAAGCTATCTCCTGCTTGCCTGTCGCTACCTTTACTTTGCATTTTGCTATCTTAAAAACTTGCGATACTCTTTCTATTCAATCATCTCCTGCCTCCTTTTCCACCATAACTTTCTCTATTTTGACTCAACCTCCTTTTTCCCAAAATCTGGCCATGCCTCTCCTCTCCACAATCTATGAGTCTACTTCCTACTTAATGACCATTCCATTAGCTCTTTCCTTATATATTTTCAGACTTGATTTCGATTCTCATTTATAAATAACGTGCTTCTTCCTATCTTTCATTATTCCTAACACTTTGACTATTTCTTACCCTATTAATTCCTCCTCTCTTTCCATGCTCTCTTTGTCTTTTTCGTAAGTTTCCTTTCTACCTCTTTCCCAAAAAATGCATAAAATATTGTTTTCCTCCCACCATATAATGGTTTTATCCTGGTTTCCTTTTTTTCTTCTTCTCTTTGCTCTTTTTATTACCTTCCAACCCTCTTCTTCCATACTAGCCTTTTGTGCCTCTTACCCAAAATGTTTATTTTTCTTCTCTTTTATTTTCACAACTCAGACTCCTTCCTTTTTCTCTTATATTATTCTTCTCTAAAACTTTTCCCTTTTCTTTTTTTTCTTAATTTCTGTCTCATTTCCTTCTAATTTTCTTTGCCTTCTTTATCTTATCCATTTGTGCCCCCTCCTTCTTGCTTCTGGATCCTAATATTTTTGTGATCTCGTAATTATTTCCATCTCTTGGTTTAAATATCCTTTCCTATTTTGAAATTCTTGACCTTCTTCTCCTTAAACTTAAATATAATTAAACTGTTTTGTAAAAAATTCTTCTTTATAAATTAAAAATGAACTGTTTTGCTTAGTATTCATATTTTCGGGTAGAAATTAAACTGATTTGTGAAGAATTCGTCTTTTTAGAAAATAAAAAATTAAAATAAAAATGCTTCTTTCCTGCGTGAAAATTGAACAATTTATGAATTTTTGTTTCTTTTTTTGAAGAAAAATTAATTTTTTTTCGCTAAAAATGTAAACTATTTTTTTTGCAAATCGACTCCGGGTTGTAAATCGAACAATTCGGTTAAAAATCAACAACTTTGTTAAAACATCGTGTTTGTCTGATGAGTTCAACAATTTTTTATTTTTAAATTCAAATATATTTTGGTTAAAATATCAACAATTATATGTTTGCTTGTAAATTCATATTTTTCGATAAAAATTTATATACTTTCTTGAAAATACATTTTTTAAGTTGATGAATCATCATTTTAGTTGTATATTCATCTCATTCTTGAAAATGTAACTATTTTATTGAAAATATGTATTATTTTTAATTAAAAATTTAAATGTGTTGTGGAAAATTTATCTTGTTAATTTAATAACTTGAATGTAAATTCATTATTTCAGATTGAAAATATCATTTTTTTGTCGAGAATTCCACTATTTGACTAAAAGTTAAACAACTTTATTAAAAATTAAGTTGTTATTAGAGGTTTATTATTTTATTTATTTATTTATTTATTTTTATTTATTATTTATCTCTTTCTTTAAAAATTCCTCTAGTTTTTTAAACTGCAATATTTTCATTTTATATATGAGGAATTTTGAGCGTTTATTTTTAATTAATTATTGGTACCTATATTAATTTCATTTTTAAAAAAATATTTTCAAATTTCGTAAAAATCTCTTTATGTACCATGTTCTTAAATCATTTTTGCCCCTATAAAAATATTTTTGAATCGAAACGACGAATTTCATTTATTGTTCGGTTTCAGTTTCTTTATTAAATTGTTAGCCATTTCTTAAAAACCTGCAATGTCTTTTAAATATACAAAAGTATCATATAAATCGTTCAAGAAATTAAGAAGAAATTAAGAAATATTTGGTAAATAATTTTTTTTAAATGTTGATAAAATATTGAGTAAAATAAAAAATTTCTTAAACCAAAATTTTATGAAACTTTTTTGCCTTTAAAAATCAATTTTGCATAATATCGGCTTTCAGTACCCATATATCAAGTTATATATCGAAGAGCTTTATCAACCGAGTTTTATACTTTAATGAATTCATTGTTTGGAGCTCTATTTTTCCATAAATTTTGTCACTTAACGTGAAACACAGAATATGAAAGAGATTTTAACGTTCACGGAATGAAATTATTTTATATTTCAATGCGTTTTGAAACACTGCTTGAAATCCAACAATAAAATTTCATTTATCCACTCACTGCACTTAACTCTCTTTATTCAATCGAAATTTTATTTACTTCGAATTCTCCGTAATAAAAATTAATTTGCGAAAATGGTCAATGGTGTAAATGACTCACGGAGATTTCATTTCAGAATTTAAAAATTATTTACACTCTGAAAAAGTATTTAAAAAGAAATTTATTTCTTATAAGGCGGGAAAACTTTTATTCAAGCCGAAGAATTTTTTCCCGCTGAAAATATAATTTTCGAATTTCTCTCGTAAATTATATAAAATATTACAAAAAAGGAAAAGGTATTTTTTTAAAGATTTTTTTAGATGTGAAAACTATAAAAATAGTCATATTTGTTAACCACGGATAAAAAAAGGAAACTTGAACATAAAATTTTTTATTTTTTTTTATCTAAATTCTATCTGACCTGTAAATTCTAAAATTCTAGTAAAAAAATTTTAAACACATGAAAATTCTGTTTAATTCTTACAAATATTTAAAATCCCATAAAATCATTTAAAATACTATCAAATAATTTAAACCCTTTGAAATCTATTTAAATTATAACGTGCAATACAAAATTCTTTAGAATATTTAAAAAAAAAACACTAAAATATTTCACTTTCTTTACAATCTCTTAAAATCCCTTGATATTTTTTAATCTGTTGCAAATTACTTGCATTTTTGAAAAATGCCTTAAAATGTTTAAAATTGTTAAAAAATTTCTTCCAATTATTTAAATAAATTGAGAATTCAATGTAATTTTTTAATAACCTAATATCTTTCCAATCCTCTAAAAAATTATTGAAACAATTAAAAATTTATTGTAATATTTCAAAACCACTAAAATATAAAAAATCCCTTTAAATTATTTAAATAAATTTGAAATTCCTTAAAATCATTTAAAAGACGTTATCATTTTTTTTAATCACTTCAAATTTCCTAAAGCCTTTGAAAATTACGTGGAATTTTAAAAAATACCCTATTATCTTGAAAATCCCATGAAATTCCCTAAAATCTAATAATTTTCTTCATAAATCATATAAAATCACCTGAAAATTTAAAAAATATCCTAAAAAATTTAAAATCCTGTGAAATCTTTGGAAATCCCTGGCGAGATTTTAAAGCTCTTAAAAATAAAATTTCTTGAAATTTTTAAAGATACCCTAAAGTCATTTTAATTCTTTAGAATCCCTCTAAATTTAAAAAAAATATATTCAAAATTCTTTGGAATCTTTTAAAATTTAATCTGTGACAAAAATACAATTCTTTTGAAACTTTTTGAAGCTCTTGAAAATTCCTCGAAATTTTTTTATATAACGTAAAATTTCTTTCAAATCCTTTGGATTCCTTTTAAATTGATGAAATCCATTCGAAATTTCTTGGAATCTTTTAAAATACCCGGAAATATTTGAAAACCTTTGATACTTTTGAAAGCTCTTGAAATTTCCTTAGAATTCTTAAAACTACCCAACAATTTTTAAAATCATTTGAAAAATCTAAAATATTTTAAAAGAATTTAAGAAAATTCCTGAAAAGAATACCAAGAATCCAAAGATCAAATTTGAAACCCCATTATTAAATGTTTCTATTAAAATTTGAAAAAATATAACAATTTTTTCCTATAATAGAAAAAAAATTTCCTAATAAGGACAAAAATAAAAAAGAGGGAAGAAAAATGAGAAGACAAACCAACTAAGTCCTCCTACTTTTATTTTTTATTATTTGTAAAAAATAATCCCCAACATTTCGGTACTCATACATTAAAAAAATAAAAACGAAACGAAACCACGATGCTCGCTTCCTGACACCCGAGAACTAATAAAATTTTTTTTATATATTCAATAATATTATATAATTCTATAATATATTTGATAATGTTATATTTAATACTATTTTTTTATTCTCGGGTTTCAGGAAGAGAACATCGTGTTTTTGTTGCTGTGCCTGCCTGCTCGGGTTTTTTTTTTTTTGCCTTGATAAAGGTGCTGTATGAGTACCAAAACGTTGGGCATTATTTTTAACAATTTTTTTTTTTATTTTGGCATGGTACTTATGAAAATAAAAAAGAGAAAGAAGGAGATTTCATTGGTTGTTTCCTTATTTTTCTTTCCTCTTTTTTATTTTTGTCCAAAAAGGAAATTTTTTTTGGGAAAAAATTTTATCCTTTTTCAGTTTGTTGGTTTGATTCTTGGTTTTATTTTCAGGAATTTTGCACATTAATTTGATTATTGGACGTTAAATAGGATTACAAATTTTTTAAGTCTCATTTAAGTTTTTTTAATTATAATAGTTCTTAACCCATTAATTAATTTATTGAAAGAAAAATAAATAACGTGATCTTTTTATTCATAAAAGTCACTATAGTGACTTTATCTTAAAACAGTGACTACGAAGTGATTTAAAAATAAAATTGACTAAAAAACTATATGGCAGTTCCGGACTTTTCCGGAGTGAGATATTTGACACACTGGGGTACTCTATACCCAAGCATCAAAAATTGTCATAACAAACAAATTATTGAACATTTCAACTTGACAATTTTTTGAGAACTTTTTATGAGCTTATATTTTAAAGTTATATAGGATGTCCAACGAAAATACAGAAATGATAAATTTTAAAATTAGGCTTGGGGTGATTTGCACCCCAGCGTGTCAAGTAAGGGTTAATGTGCTTCTTACAGAAATTCCCTGACTTTTGCAATTTTTTTTTTTAAATAAAAATCCCAGGGTTTCTCTAACCCAAAAATTCCCTGAAAATCATAGAAGCTAGCAAGAGAAAATAAGGGACCATACGAAAAATATTCATACCCAAAAAATTTGAATATCACAAGAATCTCTTATGTTCCTATTTTTTTTGTGGTCTTGTAGACATAGAGATGATCGTGGGTACTTCGAAGAAAGTTCGAAAAGCTTTATTGACGCCCCTAGCAAATAGGTAATTACTGAAAAATCACTTGTTTTCCACATAAGTTGAATAATTCCGCTTCTACAGGAAATCTTTTGGAACCTAGGGCAGCTGCAGCCGTTGGTCAGTCGGGTCTGATGTCCCTCTACGATGCCATGTTTGCTCAATACGGGGTGAAATTAGCCCAGGTTCTGGTGACGAAGCCAGATTTTTATAATGACGAGACGAGAAAGAACCTTTTCAGCACACTGAGTGAACTAATCAGCTTGAACATTGTTCCGATAATTAACACGAACGATGCGGTTTCACCGCCACCCCAAGCCGACGAGGAAGTTTCTGGCGGCGGAGGTCGGAGGGGAATTTCCATCAAAGACAACGACTCTCTGGCAGCAATGCTCGCAGCGGAAGTCCAGGCAGACCTGCTCATTCTCATGAGCGATGTGGATGGCATTTATAATCTCCCGCCCTGGCAAGATGGAGCCAGGATGCTGCACACGTTCACATCCGACCTGAGGGGGACCATCAAGTTTGGCCAGAAATCAAAAGTTGGCACTGGTGGTATGGATTCTAAAGTCAATGCTGCACTCTGGGCCTTGGACAGGGGTGTTTCCGTTGTTATTTGCAATGGAACTCAAGAAAAAGCCATAAAATGTATCATGGATGGGAGGAAAATTGGCACATTCTTCACTGAGTCGACCACATCTTCGGCACCAACGGAAGTTGTTGCAGAAAATGGTAAGTTTATTCACTTATTTCTTTACCAATTAGGGACCGCACTTAAATTACGTAAAGGAGTATACATCCCCTTGTAAAAAACCATAACAAAATATTTAAGCCCGAATGGGGGAGGGGACAGGACTTTTGCAAATTCGCTAAAAAATTTTCCTGGAGATTATCTTTTTAGTTATTAATTTTTTATTACACCTAACTCTCGCTTTCAGTCACCCCGTTCTTGGCCTTCCTAGAACTGCTGGCTCGCGCAGTTTCTCAGGGGCGTAGGGCGAGAGCCCTACTCAGTTAAAAAAACTAATTTTCTACACAAGAAAAACAATTTTTTTAACCAAAATTATAAATTTACAACAAGAATAGGGCAATACCCCCCCCCCCCCCTCCTTTATAAATCACCCAGGGAGGGGCAAATTGATCTATCAGAAATCTTTGCCAAATATTTGAGACACTTATCAAATATCTGAAATATTTGGGACGTTATTGAAATCTTTGTCGAATTTTTAAAATCTTTTTGAAATATTTCGAAATAAGGCAACGGGCCGTATTATGGAACGGATAAATTTTTAGTAAAAAATTAAATATATGAATTTTCATTGCAACAAAAAAATTTTTAAACAAACAAAATATGCCAAACAATTTATTAATAATAAATAAATTCTCAAAAAACATTTACACTTTTATACAAAGTGAGAAATTATCAATTAAAAATTGAAAAGTAAAATTTTCAGTTCAGAAAATTAATTTTCTACATAAGAAAAACCGTTTTTTAACTAAAATCATAATATAATCATATAATATAATATAATATATAATATATATATAATATAATCATAATCAATCATCTTACAACAAGAATAGGGCAATAACCCTCCCTCTCCCTTCAATAATCGTCTAGTGCGGGGCAAAGTGTTTATTTGTCCCTCTCTAAAATCTAATTATTAAATTAATTAAATCGTTTCAAGTTTTCCAAAAATCTCCCTATGTTCTTTCAATAATGGATGTTTTTGTAAAATCTGCTTGATCTATCCAAATATTGCCAAATATTTGAGACTTTATTGTTAAGTTAAGTTAAGTTATTTTAAATAAGTTCTTAGTCATACATTGAATAGTTGAATTTTCAGTGAAACAAAACAATTTCTAAACAAAAAAAAATGCCAAACAACTTATTAATAATAAATAAATTCTCAAAAAAAACATTTACACTTTTACACAAAGTGAGAAATTATCAATCAAAAATTGAAAAGTAAAATTTTAGGTTGAAAAAATTAATTTTCTACACAAGAAAAACAATATTTTAACCAAAATTATAAATTTGCTCTAAAATCTAATTATTAAATTCATTAAATCGTTTTAAGTTTTCCAAAAATCTCCCTATAATCTTTCAATAATTGATGTTTTTGTAAAATCTCCTTGATCTATCCGAAATCTTTGCCAAATATTTGAGACTTTTATCAAATATCTGAAATATTTGGGAAGTTATTGAAATCTTTGTCGAATTTTTAAAATCTTTTTTAAATATATCTAAATAAGCCAACGGGCCGTATTATGGAACGGATAAATTTTCAGTCGAAAATTAAATAGTTGAATTTTCAGTAAAACAAAACAATTTTCAAACAAACAGAAAATTCTAAACAATTTATTAATAATTAATAAATTCTCAAAAAACATTTACACTTTTATACTAAGTGAGATATTATCAATAAAAAATTGAAAAGTAAAATTTTCAGTTAAAAAAATTAATTTCCTACACAAAAAAAAACAATTTTTCACAAAAATTTTTAATTTACTTTAAAATCTAATTATTAAATTTATTTAATCGTTTTAAGTTTTCCAAAAATCTCCCTATAATCTTTCAAAAATTGATGTTTTTGTAAAATCTTCTTGATCTATCCGAAATCTTTGCCAAATATTTCAGACTTTTATAAATTATCTGAAATATTTGGGCAGTTATTGAAATCTTTGTCAAACGGTTTTTAGAGTAACGAAAAAAATATCATTGTTTACAAATACTTGAGTTTACTCCTATTAACTAAAAAAAATATTTAATCTGTTATTCACTATTAAATACTCAAAATAATCCACCTGTCATGCTCTGAAGCTTGGATCCAAATGTAAAAATGTATTGAAAGCATTAATAAATATTAAATAGTTTTGTATTGAATTAATTAACATGAAAATTTTGAAAATATAATAGACCTAATATTTATTTGCAAATTAATTTGTTTTGAAAACTCTAGAAATTGTTTGATATTTTGAAACACTTTTTAAAATCGTTTCCTTAAATTATTTTTTAACATAAAAAATTATTTATAATTTGACCGAAAATCTTGAGAAATTTTTTGTATTTTCTTCAAAATCTTTTTTACATTTTTTTAATCTTTTGAAATTTTTAATTATTTTTGAAAGTTTCTCAAAGAATCTTTTGAAAGATTCTAATTTTCCCTGGATATTTTAAATGACCTTTAAAGATAAAAAAATTGCCTTAAAACCTTCCAGATTCTTTTTTAACAATTTTCGAAATCTTTTGAAATGTGTGAAAAAAATTGTATATAATATTTTTAATCAATTTAAAGAAAAATAATTTTCAAAATTTTCCGGGAATTCCCAATTATCTTCTGAAATTTGTTATTAAAAATGTAAAATCATATTAAATTTTCTCAAGATTCTGAAGAAAACTTTGGTGTATTTTGGAATCTGTCAAAATTCTTAATAAATTTATTTTTATAAATTTTATGTAAATTATTTATTAAAAGCTAATTAATGTAAAAACTGCTTTATATGTAAGTTATCAGGTTGAAAGTGTTTTTAAAAATTAAATATAGCTATTCGAAAACCTCTTCGGCAATATTCTAAATTTTTTTGATCCGATAAAAGAATCGTTCAGCTTGGGCTAGATTTTCAATTTTTTCAAAAGTTACATTTCTTTAGAAATGTTTAGATATTAATAACTTTGCTAATTAAAGTTAAAATTATCCTAATCTTGCACGCTACTCGTTATTTCTGGTATCGGAAGATGAATCGAAAAAATCTAAATTCCCTAATCAAAACTGGAAGCTCTTGAAATTCTAAAATTAATATTCAAAAATCCATAAAGACTTTTCATCAAAATCTATTTTTCATTAAAAAAAATTTTGCTAGAAACCAAACCCACTGATAAATAACTTGAAAGCATCCATATCTATCCACCATTTCCGTTTTGACATCTTCTCTTTACTCTAACCCTTCGAGTACACTCTGGGTCAAATACACCCAGTCACTGACGTTGACCAAGAACAGAACTGAGGCATTAAAAAAAAAAGCGGTACCATAGCCATGGAACGTTATGATTTTTTAAATGAAATTTCACTTTTTTCAAAAATGCTTTTTTCCGAATTTTTGTTAGGTATATTAAAGACTTTAAGGACTCTTGTAAACCTTATTATATTACTTCAGCATACTTGAAAGCATGCCTATATATTTTGGTAATTAAATAGGTTCAGTAGTTGTGAAGTTATTGTTCAAAAATGAACTGGGTCATTTTGACCCAGAGTGTACCCGAAGGGTTAATAAGTGTTCCAAATGCGACTGTTTGCTAGAGCATAGAACTCGATCTCTTGGCCTAGAACGAGATGAATGAATACAGTTTTTTAAATTACTTTCCAATCTCGACAAATTCCGTCCATTCGATTCATATTGACTTCAATATTCCATGCAAACAGTCGTAAAAATCGACTTTCCAATTTGAAACATACCAATAATATTCATATGGACAGAGGCGGCGGGGCGCTAGGGGCAATACTTCCCCCCCCCCCCCCCCCCCCCCCCCCCACACCCCCCCCCCACCGCGAGCGCAGCAAG
>JAAAKG020176396.1:0-26627 GCA_010014905.2 Druon quercuslanigerum | reverse complement strand
ATTTTTTCAGCTTGGTTCAAAATTGATCGTTGTTAGCTAAATTAATTTTGTTGATTAAAATTCAACCATTTCAGTTGAAGATTCATTGATTCAGTTGAAAACTTTTTTTTGTTAAAAATTCATATATTCCAGTCGAATTCCAGTTGGGTTGAAAATTATTTTTTTAAACGTAAAAGTGTAACTATTCCATTTTCTGTTGAAAATTCTTCTTTTTTTTTTAGTTCAAAATTCATCTATTTAGTTGAATATTTGTTTTCTTTAATTGAAAATTTAAGTCGTTCGTTAAAAAATAATATATTTTTTGGTAGAAAATTCACCTTTTTGTTTGAAAATTAATTTATTTTGCAATTCATGAATTAAAATAACTGTTCGGGTTTCGCTGCAAATATGAATATGTTACTTTTAGTTGTTCAATAAAATTAAAAAAACTTGACCGGGAAAGATCGGGAAATGACCGGGAATTTGAAATTGTCTGCCGAATCGCCACCCTGTTCTGATAAGAAGTTCTTCCTTTTTATCATGATGGACCACAAATCATATAAGTTGGATAATTTTCTTGAAGTCACAAAGGAAGTGTTTGTACAAACAAATGTGTTTATACATATTAAATATAACTGCTCTCGAATTGTAGGTAATTCTGAAAGTCTAGGGAAAAAAGAATTCTCTTTAAAGGGCTGTACATAATATTTTTAAAATAATTATTACTAATATTATTATTATTAAATTTTGTAGTAATAAGTTTTGTATATTTGTATATAATATGTATATATCGTGTATATATTTTACATAGGATAAAAGGTTATCTTTTTTTATCAATAAATATTTGTATACCATTCCTCAGTTTTTTTATTCCAGTTTCAAGTTGCGAATGCAAAAATAAATCCATATTTCTCTAAACAAAAACTGCCCACGATTGTGAATTCTCTTTTGTTAAAGCTCTTTCGGCTTTAACGAATAGATTCTTATCACGTCTCGTGATAAAAAAAGTTTAAAAGCAAATTTTTTGACCTAATTTAAAAACACTAATTGTTATTCAACATTTTATTGTACCTCGTGTCATTTTTCACGATTAAAAAAAATATGTGTCAAATCAAAAAATGATTAATAAGAAATTTTTAGCTCTTTTTTGAATGAACAATTTTCGTTTGTTTATTTTTTTCGTAGCTTGTGTCATTTGTCCACTAATTTTATTTTTTTATTTTTAAAGTTTTTTTAGGATCTAAACAAAAACTACGCGTCAAATAAAAAAGTGATTATTAACGAATTTTTAATCTTTTTTGGGTGCAAAAATTGAATTTTAGATTTTTCAAGTAAATTCAAAAAGTTATGATAATCTTGTCGGGTTTTAAAAATAATTTTTTCTTCTCTTGACTTTTTTTGCATATTATGCCGTTGCTTGACTGAAAAAGTCCATTTTGGTTTTTTTTTTATTTTCAAAATGTTATAACTAATAATTTTCTTCTGATCGAAAAAAGTCATCAGGGAAAATTGTTCGAGTTTCCAAGTACATGCTACGAATAGACGTCCACCGAATTTTTAAATCTTGAAAAAAATGGCATACAGAGTTTTGAAAATGCTTTAACTTTTTTAATTTTCATCCAAAATAGTTGGCAAACGAAATTGTCCTTTTCTTTTAGGTCTTAAAAAAGTGCGCAAAATCTCAATCTAATCCGATCATTTTTTCGAAAGTTATCGTGTCTAAAGACTACAGACAGACGGATAGACACCTTAGTAAAAAAACGTTTTTTCTGACTCGGGAGGTATCAAAACGTGGAGATCTAATAAGCACCAATAATGTTGTCTTATAACTTGTATTTCCTCTAATGATTACACTAGTTTTTGAATATTTTGTTATAAACATTTGTTGTACATATTTTTGTTTTTTTCATAAACGTGCACATACTTTTTCTAACTTGTTAATCAGTTTAATCTAATCAGTTGCACAACTTTTTATTTCTTGTTTAAATTTCCCGCCAAGATTTTGGACTTAGCAACTAAGTCCAAAATCTTGGTGGGAAATTTAAACAAAAAATGCAAAGTCTTAGCTGTTAGTGATGCGCTTTTTTGACATTAACAAAAATTAACAATTTTCATTTGGAAGTTAATTCTTTTTGACTGAGAGGTTATTATATTTTTATTTATTATTATTTGCAATTATATTTTTGGTTAAGAATTCATCTTTTGTAATTGAAAACTGTACTTTTTTGTCGAAAATTCAACAATTTTGTTTAAAGTCTTTTATTTGTATAGAAATAGTATAAATTTTATGTTTTTGTTGAAAAATCGTTTTTTTTTGTTGACATAATTTTAAATGGGTTTTTTGAACTTGAATTTGTACTATTCTATTTTTTGTGGGAAATTTATCTTTTTTAATTGAAAATTCAGCTATTTGGTTGAAATTCAGGTATTTTGTTGGTTAAAAATTAATCTCAAGCGATAACTTAATCATATTATTTTGTATGGAAAATTAATTTTTTTGGCAGAAATTTAATTTTCCTGATTGGAAGTTTATCTGTTTGGTTGCAAGTTTAATTATTTCGTTAAAAATTTATTTTAATTTGTTTAAAATTAATTCTTTTTTTGTAGAAAATTTAATTTTTCTGTTTTTGTTTAAGAATTATTTTGTTTTTGATTGATTATTCATTTTTAGAATTTATCTGTTCCTATTTAGTTAAAAATTCATCTATTATGAGTTGAAAAATTAACTGATATATTAACTGAATATTTATAATTTTAGTTAAACAATTATTTCTTTAGTTAAAAATTTAAATATTTTATTTAAAGTTTCATGAATATTTTTGAAAAATTATCTTTTGTTCGAAAATTAAACTATTTTGTTAAAAATTAATTTTTTGGTTGAACATTCATCATTTTCGGTAAAAAATAATATTTTTGGTTGAAGATTGATCATTTTAGTTAAAAATTCATTTCTTTGGTTGATAATTCAATGGTTCAAAGTTGAATCAAAATATTTTTTTGTTTAAAAATTCAAATATATTTCTAATAATTCTTATTTTGGTTGAAGATTCCTTTTGGAAATATTAAATATTACATTTGCAGTTAAGAGTTAATCTTTTTTTGTTTGAGAATTCAACTATTAATTAAAAGTTTAGCTACCTTATTAAAAATTCTTTTTTGTTCCTTGAAGATTTATAATTATAATTGAAAACTTAAAAAAGTGAACTCATCTCCTTGATTGAAAATGCAACAATTTCGTTGGAAATTAGTATTTTGTTCAATTTTTGATAAAAATATATCCTTTTGTAATAAACCTTTTGAATTTTCTTTAGAATCATTTTTATTTTGCATTAAAAATGATTTTTCCTCTCAAGTCGAAAATGGGGATACTAATAGAATTTAAAAAGAAATACATACTTGACTATAGCAGTTGTTGAGTTGATTCAAGATGTCGTCTTTCCGGTTTCCTCCTTTACAAGTCTTTACGTTCTAATCCAGACAGTCGAGGTGAGTGATTTTTGCTTTTGTGGATAAAAATTACACTTTCCTTGCCTCCAAATCATAAAAAAAAGGAAAAAAATAAAATTTAAATTTTACGGCTACAAAATATGTGTTTTTATGAGTAAAAAAGGATGCTAAAATTGCAACTTTCTTGTTTGTCTACTACACGTGACAGTCACAACGTGGGATCAGTGAGGCTAGCATTTTGCGGTTTTTCCTACATTTTTGATTAATTATCGTTGCAGAAAGGCGCAATCATGCAGCTGCATATTCGTGGAGATGAAACTCGCGTTATCGAGTGCCAAGATAATGAAACCGTGGGACAGATCAAGGTATGTGAGAGTTTTATTATACGTTTTGAGGTTATGTTCCAGCCTTCTGGTTGGAAAATATGACATTTTCTCAGATTTTCTTTACTTGCGATCAAAAGTGAATGAGGTAGATTGTTGATCAGAATTTTTTTGGTAATTTCGCATATCTATTGCGATACTGGATATTATTTTTAAAATACAGGCGTAGGTAAACAGGGTTGCTATAGTTGGGGGAATTATATTGTCTTTAGGTTAAAAATTCATATATTTTTCTCGAAATTGCATATTTTCTGTTTAAAAGTAACAGCCGATTGTTTAAAAGTTAATCTGTGCTGAACTTAAAATGTTTTCTTGAAACTACTACTTTGTTAAAAATAATTTTGCTGGCTGAATTTTTTAAAAATTTAACCGACAATTATTATTATGTTATGAAAATTAAACTATTCCTTGTTCGGTTGAAAATTGATCTATTTTATTTAATATTTTTTCTTATCTGGCTGAAAATTATTATTTTCTTAGTAAACATTTAACTGTTTTAATTTAGAAATTTTATCAGTTTCAGGTGAAAATTCATGTATATTGCTGAAAATTTTGTCTTTTTTTTGGTAGAACATTAATCTTTTGCGTTGCAAGTTCAACCATTTGATAAAAATTTATTTTTTTGGATGAAGATTTTTCAATTTAGTTCAAAATTAATTTCTTTGACAAAATGTAACTATTCAATTTTTTCTGGAGAATTTTTCTGGACAGAAATTTAATCTTCTTGGTTGAAAGTCCATCTATTTACTTGAAAATTTAATTATTACGTTAAACATTTATTTTACATTGTTGAAAATTTGACTGCTCTATTTTTGTTTAAAAATTAATTTCTTTGGTTGAGTATTTCTTGTTTTTTTTTGGTTTAAAATTTTTTTTTTATAGCAAACTAATCTCATTTGTTGAATAATCTTTTTGGTTAAAAAGACACTTCTTTGGTTAAAAAAGTAACTATTTTGTTGTTTTTTTTGTTGTTGAAAAAGTGTCTTTTTCAGTTAAAAATTGATTTATGTCTTTTGAGAACCTGTATGTTTTGGTAGATAACTCATAGTTTATGTTGAAAATTAATTTTTTTGTTTGAATATTCATAACATTAGATAAAAATCTTTTTTTTTTCAAAATTAAACTGTTTCGTTGAAAATTTATTTTTTTTTTCTAGAAAAGTAATCTTATTTGCTGAAATATAATATTTTTGGTTAAAAATAAATTTTAATGGAAAATTTAATGATATCATTTTTTGTGGAAAATTGATTTTTCTGATAGAAATGTAACCTTCTTGGTTGGAAATTCATTCTTTTTTTACGGAAAATTTAATTTGTCTATTTTTGGTAAAAAAAATAGTTTATATGGTTGAATACTCATTTTTTGTTTGTTTAAAATTTTATTTATCTAACTGAAACTAACTATTGTATTTTTGGCTGGAAATTTCTCCTTTTTTTAGTTAGCAATTCAACTACTTTTCTCAAAATTAATTTTTTTTTGTTGAATATTTATAGTTTTAGTTTTAAAAAAAGGATTCGTTTGGTTGAAATTTAATTCTATTTTGAAAATTCGTTTTTTTTGTGTTGCAAATTTATTTTTTACCTAAAAATGTAACTATTCCAGTCGTCTTTTTTAAAAGAAAAAAATTAAAATATGTTTTTTTTCAAATGTTCTACTTTTCATAATGAATTTTTAAATAACGATTTTTTTAATTAAAAGAAAAGTGTTAACTGAAATTGTAACTATTCCTTTTTTTCAAAATCTATATTTTTTAGTTGAAAATTCATGTGTTTTGTTAAATTAATTAATTTTTTTTTGAAGAAAATTAAACTATTTTATTAAAAATTTATTCAAATCAATTTAATTTCGTAGTTGCAAATTTATGCATTTTGGGATTGAAAGCTCAAATTTTTGGTTTAACAGTCGTTTTTTTAATGAAAATTTATTTTTCTAACTGAAAATTTAACTCTTGTATTTTTTGTTAAAAAGGTATCTCTTTTTTTAATTGAAAATTTAACTATGTTGTTAAAAAATGCTTGAAATTTTTTAACTGTATTTTTAAATTTAATTTTTTTTAAATAAAAAAAAAAGTTAACTGAAAATGTAACTATTCCATTGTTTTAATTGTTTTTAGCTCAAAATTCATGTATTTTTTTTTAAATTTGTCTTTTTTGGAAGAAAATGAAACTATTTTGTTAATTTTTTTTTATCAAAAATTCAACTGTTTTATTTTTAGATGCAAATTTATCCTTTTTTGAGTTGAAAATTCCTTATTTTTCGTAGCAAATTCAAATATTGTCTTATAACTGTTATGTTGAAAATTACTTTTTTCTTATTTAAAAATTAATTGTTTTTACTAAAAATTCAATTCTTCTATTTTTGACTAAAAAAAAAAACTTTTTGAGTTGAAAACTCAACTTTTTGGTTGTAAATTAATGTATATGATGTATTTTTAATGTAGTTTGTGGAATAACCCCTATAAAATTTATGTTAAACAATTCAAATTTGCTTGCATTAGCATTATTGATTTTCCTAGGTGTAAAGTTATTTTTCTACCTGAAAGAAAAATTTAGAACGTTCACGGCAAATAAAAAAATTGGCGAGGAAAGTCAGAGAATTTCGAAATCTGTATTTTGTAGCAACCCTGATAAATATAAAGTATTAAAGAATCTTTTTTTAATATATATTATTGATTAAAATATAAAACATTTATCAAAAACTGTATTCAGTTTGCAATAAAAATTTTATTCGCATCTTCGACTGGGTAAAAGTTGCATTACATGATAACCTGGCGAAGGTATTTAATCCATCGACAGCACGAGCAGTAATGCAAAATTAAAAAGCAAGTCTCAGGGAGATGAAATTTTTATTTTATTTTCATCTTTTCATAGATTTGCGACAAAGACATTAATTAATTAACTTAATTTTTGTCTTCATAGATTTGTGACGAATATATAAATTAATGAGAATATAAATTTAGATTATTATCAAGAAATTTTTAAATTTTCTCTCAATTTTCCCTTTTATATTTTTATTTTTTCCATGTTTGTTGCAATTGAAAATAATTTCAAATAATTTCAAATTTGATCCTTCGATTTTAGTATTATAAATTAGGCAATTTTTTAAGTGAACCGCGTATTAAAATTTTATTACTTCACATTAAAAATATTTAAAATTAAACATTTAAAAATTGTATTCCACTTTAGGGCTGCAATGTACTTTCTAAAATCCAATATAATATTATCTTACATTGATTAAAAGTTAATCACTTTAGCGAATTCATTGATTTATTTTAAAATTAAAAGTATTGAGTTGTAGATAAGTTGACAGTGTACCCTGGATTTAATATTTATAAAATGTAAATCTAAAGAATGATATAATATGTAATAATTTCTAATTTGAGCCTTTTATTTGAATATACTTTATAAATTAGACAATTTTTCAAATGACGAGCCTTTAAAATTGAGTTACTCCATTTAAAAAGTATTTCAAAATCAACATTTAAAAAAAAATTGAATCTTGTACTTATTTTTAAGAGTGTAACAAAGTTTCGAAAATCTAAAATAATATTACATATTTTACATTTATTTAAAGTGCATCAATCTAGCGAATAGATTGATTTATTTTAAAATTAAAAAAATGGTTTTATATGTAAGTTAAAAATGTTAATGGTATCCTGCATTTATTATTTATAAAATATAAGTCTATTTAATTGTTTAAAAATTTATCTGAGATACGAAATCGGCATTACATGATAACCTGACGAAGGTAATTAATCCATCGACAGCACGAGCAGTAATGCCAAATTAAAAAGCAAGTCTCAGGGAGATGAAATTGCAACTTAATTTTCGTCTTTTCATAGATTTGGGACAAATTCGTAAATTATAAACAAATAAATGCAGTCTTCCATCGTGGAATTTTTTGTCTTTCTTAATTTTTTCCAAACAATCAAATCTTTGAAAAGAAAATAGTTTTTCTATAATTCTAAGAATCAGAATAATATTATTGCTTATTTAATTTAAAACTAACAATCTTGTTTTTAATGGAAAAATGTTAAAATTTCAACAACTAAAATTATTTGAACAATTTTTTTGGTATTTAATATTTTCTCTCTTTTGCTTATCAATTTTTGAAAAATGGCTGAATTTAAATAAATGATGACTTCTTTTTTCTGAAAAAACATTCACTGCAATTCTGCTATTTCCAATTTTGAATATAAGATTTTTTATGGTTCAAAACGTAACAAAAAATTTGGTTTAAGTAAACGTTTTCTTTTTTAATAACTGTATTTGAAGAATATTTATTTTTTAAATATGAATAGAGTAGAATTGTAGGGAATGTCTTTCTTAAAAAAATAGGCCGCAATTGATTAAAATTCAACAATTAAAAAAAATGGGTGAGTAGCGACAGTGGACAAAAGTTAATTACAAAAATAGTTTAAATTATTATTTTACGTAAGTTTTACACTTTTTTAAATCAAAAATCCTTTTTTTTATAAGACGTGCCTTAATGTCAATTCAATTCGTAAAATAATAGAAAACTTTTTTTCTTTCAAAGGCCTTATTTTTGTGTAAGTATCTTAATAGCGTTTAAATTGAATAACTTCACATGAAAAATATTTTGAAATAAACATTTAAAAACTTAGGATATTAAATTTAAAATAACTCAAAATTTAAGTTCATATTTATCATCTAAAATTTAAATTTAAATGCGAAATTCCTTTTAAAAATAACAACAATATTATTTCATGGTTAAATAAGCCTTTTTATATTTGAATCTTATATTTATTTTTAGGGCTGCAATAGATTATCTAAATTCTAAAAATAATATTTTACCTGCATATATTTTAAATAAATAAAAGTATTGGTTTGCAGATAAGTTGACAATATTTGAGGCAGACCGGATTAATCATTTATAATTTATAAAATATAAATCTAATAAATTATTTTATAAAATTTTGAGATAGGGAATTGGCATTACATGATAACCTGGCGGTGGTATGTAATTAATCCATCGACAGCACGAGCAGTAATGCCAGATTAAAAAGCAAGTCTCAGGGAGATGAAATTTTAACTTAATTCTCGTCTTTTCATAGATTTGCAACAAATTCGTAAATTATGAACAAATAAATCCAGTCTTCCATCGAGGCATTTTTTAGACTTCCTAATTTTTCCTTAAAAATCAAATCTTTGAAAGAAAATTTTTTTAACCATTTTAAAAATCAGAATTATATTATTGATTATTTTATTTGAAATTAAAAATCTTATTTTTATTGGAAAGTTTTTTAAATTTTAACAACAAAAATGATTTTAACAATGATATTTTTTGTGTTTAATATTTTTTCTCTTTTGCTTATCAATTTTAACAAATTGCAGAATTTAAATAAATGACCTGACATTTTTTGGGAAAAACAGTCACTACAATTCTACTGATTCCAATTTTGAATTTAACTTTCTCTATGGCTGCAATCGTAAAAAAAAGTTTGGTTGTATGTAAAAGTTTTTTAAAACTAACAACTATAGTATAATATCATTTATTTTTTAATTTTTAAGAGAGTGAAATTGTTGTAAATACTTTATTGGAAAAAATATGCTGCGACAGTGGAAAATAATTTAATTAAAAAAACTGTTCAAATAATTATTTAATGTAAGTTTTACACTTCTCTAATCAAAAACCTTTTTTTTTATTCATAAGACATGAGTTAATATCAATGCAATTCTTAAAATAATAGAAATTTTTTTCATGCAAAGGCCTGATTTTTGCAGAACTATATTAACAGGGTTTAATGTTAATGTCTTCAGATGAAAAATATTTTAGAATATACAGTTAAGAAATGAAATTCAGAATAACTCAAATAAGCATTTTTTAAATTTTATTCTTATGTTTATTTTTAGGGCTGCAATATAGTCTCTAAAATCTAAAATAATATTTGAATCTATCTATTTTTTAATTAAATGAAAGTATTAATTTATAGATCAGTCGATAATAATTAAGACATCAGTGAATAAATAAGACAAAAGTGAATTATTTCACTTTTGATCTGAGTAAATGAATGTGGCATTACATGATAACCTGGCGGTGGTATGTAATTAATCCATCGACAGCACGAGCAGCAATGCCAAATCAAAAAGCAAGTCTCAGGGAGATGGAATTTTAACTTAATTCTCGTCTTTTCATAGATTTGCAACAAATTCGTAAATTATGAACAAATAAATCCAGTCTGCCATGGATGCATTTTTTCTTAATTCTAATTCTACTTAATTTTTCACCTTTTTTTATTTTTTCTCCATGCCAGCCAAAGTAATTTCATATTTGAGCCTTTGATTTTAATACATTTCATAAATAAGATAATTTTGCAAATTAAAAGTGTTTAAAATTGAATTTCTTGACATTGAAAATATTTTAAAACAGAACATTTTAAATTTGAAAGTTGTATTTATTTTTAAGGCTGCAATATAGTTTATAAAATAAAAAATAATGATATTTTGCATTTTGTGTTCGTATTGCGCGAATTGTTTTGAAAAATGCCATTTTTTGTGACTTCTCAGAATTAAGAACATTAAAAATTGAACAAGTGCCAATTATTAAGGAAAATTAAAAAATAATAGAGTTTGAAATTGAAAAATTTCTGTTTGCGTGAATTCGTATTCAAACATTTATTTATTTTCAAATTTCAAGCCTTAAAAGTTGAATATATTTAAGTAAAAAACATTTAAAATCGAATGTTTTCACATTAAATTATTAAAAAAAAAAAATTGAGATTTAAATTTTCCATTCTCAAATTTAAAGTGTTGAAAATAAATGTTCTTGAACTTCTAAGTTAATGTAAATTATAATCTTATCTTATTTGAAAATTTTACAAGTATAGAAGTTCAAAAATTTTAAGAAAAATTTCCAGTTTTCTGAAAAAAAAGAAATCAAATATTATTTTTGTTTCAAAGTTCATTCCTTCCGGTGGAAAAGTCTACTGTTAAGTTTCCGGTTAAGAATTCATCTTTTTAGTTGAAAATGTTACTATTCACTTAAAAATTGGATCATTTTGTTAAAAATTCAACAATTTAGTAAAAAAAAGCCATCCTTGTTGGTTGAAAATTCAACTTCTTTGTTGAAAAATCGTGTTTTTTTATCAAAAATGTCACTGGCTGTTTAAAAATAGATCAGTTTCGATTGAAAATGAAATTTTTTGGTTTAAAGTTCAACTGTTTTTTTTTATAGAAAAATCGTCTTTTCGGCTCAAAAATTCAATAGATTTGTAGAAAATTGAAATATTTGGTTGAAAGTTGAACTGTTTTTTCAAAAATTAATTTTTTTAGTCAAGACTTTATTTTTTCACTTAAGTTTTTTTTTAGTTCGTAATTGAACTACTTAGTTTTTTTTTATTCGTCTTTTTCATCGAAAATTCATCTCTTTTGGTTGAAATTTCAAGTTCTTTGTAGAAAGTAGAATTCGTTTTTTCTTCATTGAATTAAATTTATTGAACTGAAAATTTAACTATTTGTTTAAAAATTCAACATTCAACATGTCAGTAGATAATTCAACTGTTTTATAGAAGTCGTTTTTGAAATTGAAAATTAAGTTTTTAAATGGAATTTCTTTTATTTTCTGTTAAAAATTAATATTTTTTAGTGGGTAATTCAACTATTTGGTTTTATTAAAATAAATTCTTTTTTTATGGAAAAGTAATTCTCTTAGTTTAAAAATTAACTGTTTAGTTGAAAATTTATATTTTTTTTAAAGTTCGTCTTTTTTAGTAGAAAATATATTTTTTGGCAGAAAATGCATTTTTTGGTTTCAAAATTAATTCTCAAGTAATAAAATTTTTGTTGAAAATTCATCTCTTCTGGTTGAAAATGCGACTTTTTTGTATAAAGTTAAATTCGTTTTTGAATTTTGTTTGAATTTCGGTTTTGGTTAAAGATTAATAACTGTTAGTTTAGAGATTCAAAGAGTTTTGTTAAAACTTCATGTAATTTTTTGAAAAGTATTCTTTTTGGTTAAAAATTCAGCTTTTTGGCTGAAAGCTCAATTAAATAAAAATTTACCTGTTTTTTTTTGTTGGGCAACTCGTCTTTTTGGTTTAAAAATTTAGCATTTTGGATGACCCCTAAATATTTATTATATATATAATATTATTAAAAGTTAATCATTTTAGCAAATATAATTATCTTTTTCAAATTAAAACATTATAGTTAAGTTATAGTTAAGTTGATAATATCGAATGTACTCTGGATTTAATGTTTATATTTTATAAAAATCTAGTAAATTATTTCACTTTTGACCTGATTTTTTTGTTTGTTTGATTTATAGGCAAGGATCTTAGCCTTCGCAAATGTAGAATCAGGAGATATCTACATTTCCTGTGCTGGAACTGTCTTGACTGACGATGTTGTCGTTAGCGATTTGCAGTCAAACACAATTGACTTCAACATCCCACTTCTCGGAGGTAAATCGAATAAAAATATGTTTAAAAAATAATTATTCGGTTGTCAACATCACCGGAAAATCCGGAAAATTACAATTTTCACGTTGTATAGCGATTTTCCTAAAAGAATTTTAATTCAGGGGACTTATTTGAAACTAGGAAAAATTGGGAAATGGCAGTGAATTTATTTTTTGAGTGGGCATTTTACCACTTTTTAGAAGAAAATTTTAATTTAGTCACATTGCGTAATTTAATTTTAAGAATAGATTTCATTTCAGTTTATAATGCGCAATTCAAACATTTTTTATTGAAAAATTTTGCATTTTGGGATTTTTATTTTCTACATTTTTAGTTTTCAAGGAGTTTAAAATATAGTTTTGTAGTGTTACAAGGAGGTGATCAGAGTTGGGATTATTTTTAATATCATGAATCCCCTACTGAGAGTCCATTGGATGACTATTTGTTTGGCAAAACATTATTTACCAAAAGCGATCCGTTCATGAAAAAATGGACTTTAAAGAAATATTATAAATCGAAACATTCAATTATTAAATTTTCTTTATTAAATTTTCACTTGGAACAGGGAATTTTTGACATTGACGTAAACTTAAAAAAAAAATTAGTATTCCAATTTAGAAAAAAAGAATTTAAAACTGATTTTTGATTTTTAATTATTCCCTGTTCTAAATTTTAGTTAAAGAAAAAGCTTCAAACCTTTTTTTTAGAGTAGATGTGTTATTTCGAAGAAGAAATATTTCTGAATTATAATAAAAATTTCTTTGACAAAAATTCAATTACTTGGTTAGAAGTTAATTTTGTTGGTTAAACCTTTATCATTTTAATTTGCAACTCATCTCGGGCTGAACATTTAACTGTTTTCTTGAAAATCATTTAATTCTTGTTGTTGTGAAAATTCAACTATTTGTTTGAAAATTTATTGAAAATATAATTTTAATAGAAAATTCAACTACAGATATCGTTGAAAATTCATGTATTTTGTTAAAGAATAGATTTTTTTGTGTAGAAAATTATCTTTGCCTTTGAAAATTAATCTTATTATTTAAAAATTCTCCAGTTAAATATTTATAATTTTGTTGAATATTCATCTTTTAGGCTGGAAATAAAAATATCTGGTTAAAAGTGAAACTCTTTTGTAATAAAAATATTTTTTTAAAGCTTTATTTTATTAAAAAAATTTTTTGTTTGTTAAAAAATGAGCTGTTTGATTGAAAACATTTTTTTTCCTTGGATGCTTTTTGGTTGAAAATTATTATTTTTTTAGACGGCAAATGTAACTTTTATTCCAGTCGAATATTCTTTAATGTTAGTTAAAAATTTATTTCTGATTAAGCATTAATTTTTTGACCAAAAATTTAATTATGCAATTTTTGGTTGGAAAAGGATATTATTTACTTAAAAATTTGTAAACTTTTTTGGTAGAAATAAATCTTTGTGGTCAAAAATTTAATTCTTCTAGTTGAATCTTCATCGATTTAGGTAAAAATTTATCTTTCTGGTTTAAAATTAAACTATTCCAGTAAATTTTTTTTTTGAAAGTTCGTTTTTTGTTGTTGAAAATTAGTTTTTTATTTGTTGCAAGTAATTTTGTTAACAAAAAATTGTACGTATTCCAATCGAAAATTCCATAGTTATAGTTGAAAATTCATCTGTTTGGCTAAATATTAATTTTTTAAACTTGAAATTTAATTATATAAGTTTTGGTTGAATATTTATCTTTTTTACTAAAAATTAAATTTTTTGTTTGAAAATTTAACTCCTTCAGTTAAAGATTTATTGTTTTAATTGAAAACGCTTATGTTTGTTTTAAAATTTATTTTCTAAATAAAATGTTATTCCATTTTCGGTTGAAAACTATTATTTTTTAGTTCAAAATTCTCCTATTTGCTCGAAATGTTATCTTATTTAATTAAAAAATCAACTATTTCACTAAAAATTCATGTATTTCGTTAAAATTTTGTTATTTTTGTAGAGGATTAATCTTTTTATTTGAAAATTAATCTTCTTTTCTAAAAATGTATCTTTTTGGTAACAAATTTAAGGATTCCGAGTTAATTATTCATCGTTTCAGGTGAAAATTCATACTTTTAGTTTAAAATTTAAGTATCGCCGCCGAAGATTCATAATTTTATTTCAAAATTTATCACTTTGGTTAAAAATTGTACTATTTTGTTTAAAAACCTTTTTTTGTCTAAAACTTTAACTAAAAATTGGTCCGTTCAATGTTTGTTTAAAAATTGATCTTCTCTCGTTGACTGTTTATCTATTTTGTTAAAATTTCGTCTTTTTTCGTGTAAAATTAATCTTCTGGGTTGAAAATTCATCTTTTTGTTTAAAAATTCATTTTTTTGGTTCAACATTCAACCATTCCAGTTCAAGATTAATTATTTTGATTTTATGTTCATCTTTTTTTATTTCAACATTCGACTACTTGTTTCAAAGTTAAAATCTTTGGTTAAAAGTGCTTTTTTTAAATTCAAATATTACAGTTAAAATTTCATCATTTTAGATGAAAATTCATATTTTTGGTTGAAAATTAAATCTTTTAACTTCAAAATTAACTAGTTAAAGAGTTAACACTTTGAAAATTTAGGTATGTTATTCAAACTGCGTTTTCTTTTGTTGAAAATGAATTTTTTAAAACTTAAAATTCAACAGTTTGGTTGAAAATTCTATTTAGAAAATTCTTGAGATATCTGGAAATGTCAAGGGCGCTTTTTCCAGAATTTGAGTAGACAACCTGAAACTAGCACTGTTAGATCTAAGCTGAAGATTGAATAATTTTGATCTGCAGTTAAGTAGCGGTGCCAGAACAAATGCGCAAATTAAAGTGAAATTGAGTTGGCAACATGGACTTAATTTTTCATAAGTTTGCTACAAAATATTACAAATGAAAAAGATCTATTTAAATATCAGCTTAGTTAAATAATTAACTTAAATTAACTTAAAATATAATTATTCCATTCTCGGTTGAAAATGTATCTTTTTGGTTGAAAATGAATTTCTTTTTATTAAAAATTAAGTTTGTAAACTATAATATTTAAATATTCCATTTTTTGTGGAAAAATTATTTCATATAAATTAAAATATATAACTTCCATTTTCGGTTAAAAATTGATCTTTTACAGCTAAAATGCGTCTTCTCTAGTTAAAATATTATGTATTTTGTTTAAAATTCGACCTTTTTGGTTCAAAATTAGTTTGGCTTAAAAGTAATTCTTTTTGGTTAAAAATTCGACTTTTTGTACGAAATTTATGTTTTTCTGTTGAAAATTCAACTATTTTGGTAAAAAAAATTAAAACACTGACATGCATGATGCGCAAATTCGTACACATGCTTTTTCAGCTCGCGCATCGACATGAACAAAGTTCAAAAAGTCGATTGTTTTTTAAACGGGTTGTTATTGGCAAATAATGTTTTGGAAAATCAATAGTCATCTAATTAACTCTAGGGAATTTATGCGATTAAAAAAAAATCTTAATTCTGACCATCTTCTTGTCAAAAACTTGCAATTGAAAATTTTTAATAAGAAACATTTTAAGTCGATTGAGTGTAAATTTAATTTAATGAATGATATTTAAAATTGAATCGTTCGAATAGTAAAAATTATTATTATATAAATCATTAAAAATTTTTAAACTAAAAAAATAAAAATGTTTAATATTCAGAAGTGTTTAAATGTTCATTAAAATGAGCAATTATTAATTTAGAACAAGTTAAAATTAAAATAATTTAACTTCATATTTAAAATGATATGATTTTCAACATTTACATTTATAATGATTCTTCAAATTAAACTTAATTGGAGCATTGAAAATGATAGTGTGGATTTATATTTTACAATCAGGAATCTTAAGGCTTTATGATTTAGACAAGTTATAATTTGTAATTTTGCAGTTTAACAGCTTTGAATTAAAAATTTTTCAAGGACCGGAAATTTTTGACAAATATTTTAATTCTTATTAGGCAAAGGATATTTAAAAAAATCCTGTTCCAAGTCAGAATTCGTCACGATTAAAAACTTTACTCTTCCAAATTTTGGAAAAGGGTGTTTCTATATTTTAGAATTGTAATAGAAATTTTGGAAATAAATCTAAGTGTCACTTGGAAAAGGGAAGTTACGAAAATTTTGGAAAAGTGTGTTTCTATATTTTAGAATTGTAATAGAAATTTTGGAAAAAAATCTAAGTGTGACTTGGAGAAGGGAATTTACGCAAAGAATTATAATTTTTACTTCAGGATAGGGATTTCTTGTGAATAACTATTATTTGACTAGGAAAATAAAAATTATTGACATGGAACGGGAATTTCGGAAAAAATTGTTTTCTAATTTAGAAGGGAATTAAAAAAATACCCTGTTCCAAATAAGAAATGTTTTAAAATTTTCAGAAATGTTTAGAAATCTTCATATCCTTTAAAAGTGTTTAAAATCGTTGAAAATTTTTTGAACTATTTTCAATTGATCGGGAAAAATTAATAATTAACTTAAGAGAAAAACCGTAAAGTGATCTGAAATTTAAGATTAACCGCCAGCCAGAAAACTGATTATGGAATTCAATCATCTTTATTAAATTAAAAACTAACCATCTACATTTTTCCTAGGTAAGGTGCACGGATCTCTTGCTCGTGCCGGTAAAGTAAAGGGACAGACCCCAAAGGTAAACATGTTTTATCAATCATTTTTATAGAATAATATTCGAAAATCGAAAGATTTAATAATGAAGGGTTGAAAATTCGAAGAATTAATTTAGATTTCGTAATTTGAGTTTTAAAAGCAGGATGTATAATCACTAAACTAAAAATTTATCTATTTTGTTGAAATGTCGTCTTTTTTGGTCGAAACATAATTTTCTTGTTAGAAAATTCATCTTTTTGGTTAAAAATTCAACTTTTTCAGTTACATATTAATTATTTTTTGTTAAAATGCATTTTTCTTGGAAATGTAGCCGTTCTAGTTAAGTGTTCATCATTTTGGTTGATTAATCCTCTTTTTAGTTAAAACTCTTTTGTTAAAAACTCGTTTTTTTGGTTTGAAAAATAAATTTTTGAACTAAAAAATTATCTATTTAATATTTGAATATTTATTTTTTTATCGAAATTGAATCTTCTGAAAATAGCACTGTTAGATCTAAGCTGAAGATTGAATAATTTTGATTTGCAGTTAAGTATCGGTGCCAGAAAAATGCGCAAATTAAAGTGAAATTGAGTTGGCAACATGGACTTAATTTTTCATAAGTTTGCTACAAAATATTACAAATGAAAAAGAAAATAGTTAACATGAAATAGCAATAATTTCAAATATTTAGTAAATAACAGTTTAAAAACGAGCTTATTATCGTAAAATATAACTTCCATGCTCGGTTAAAAATGTTATCTGTTTTAGTTAAAAATTCATGTATTTTGTTTAAAATTGGATTTTTTTGGTAGAAAATTGTTGTTTTGTTAAAAAGGAATCGTTTTTGGTTGAAAATTCGACTGTTTTGTACAAAATTTGTCTTTTGGTTGAATATTCAAAAATTTTGGTAAAAAAATCAACTATTCGGTTGGAAATGGAATTTTTTGTTGAAAATTCTTTTCTTTCTTTTGAAAGTTAAGTTTTTAAACTCAAAATATAACTGTTCCATTTTTTGTTGAAAATTCGTTTTTTTAAGAATTAAATAATCTCTATAAATTAAATTATAAATATTCTATTCTCGGTTAAAAATGTATCATTCTTTATTAAAAAACTCAGGTTTTTTATTTAAAATTTGTTTTTTTTTGTAGAAAATTGATTTAATAAAAATGAATTCTTTTTGGTTATAAATTCGACTGTTTTCTACAAAAATTGTCGCTTTGGGTTGAAGTTCAAAAGTTTTGGTAAAAAAAAATCAAATATTCGGTTAAAAATAGAATTTTTTGTTGAAAATTTGTTTTTTAAGCATTGAATAATCTCTACAACTAAAAATATAAATATTATATTCTCGGTTAGATATTAATCTTTTTTAGTTAACAATGCATGTATTTTGTTTAGAATTTGACTTTTTTTTATAGAAAATTGATTTTTAAAAAAGGACTGTTTTGTTCAAAATTTGTCTTTTGGTTGAAAATGAAAAAATTTTGGTAAAAAAAAACAACTATTTGGGTAGAAATGGAATTTTTTTGTTGAAAATTCTTTTGTTTCTATTGAAAGTTAAGTTTTTAAAATCAAAATATAAATATTCCATTTTATGTTGAAAATTCGTTTTTTAGGAATTAACCCATTTCTATAACTTCAAAATATAAATATTCTATTCCCGGTTAAAAATGTATCTTTTTAGTTAAAAATTGATGTTTTTTCTTTAAAATTTGATTTTTTTGGTAGAAAATTGATTTTGTTAAAAAGGAATCGTTTTTGGTTAAATTTTGGTTAAAAATATTTGATTAGAAAATTTCTAGAATGAATAATAATTCTAAAGAACGATTTAAAATTAAAAAGTTAAAAATTGATTTTAAAATAAAAAAAATGAAAATTAAACAATCTGAAATTGTTACATCAACAAATGGATAATTTCGGTAATTTTAAATGGTTACAATAATTTAGAGTTCTCAATTTTCACGATGAACGTAAATTTTTAATTGTTCCTTTCATAGGTTTTAATTTTGCAATTAAAATTAAATTGTTTGAATTATGGAATATATAACATTTTTTTCAGTCCTAAATAAAGTTCTCATTTAGAATAATGCAATTTATTTTTTCATTTTAGAAAAATTGGCTTAATCCGCTTTAATAATGCTAATTTTTTATGTAATAACAATTTAGAATTCTTTAATTTAACATGCTTTGACAGAAGATTAAATTTAGTTTTCAATATTAAATGGTGAAATATTAATGGCTTTGAATTTAAAATTATTCAAATTAAAAAATTTTCACTCTTTAATTATTTGATTTTGAACCCTTTTAATTATAATGATTACAATTTCAATTCCTCTGAATTTAAATGACCTAATTTCCAATATTCGAATCTTAAAATATTAAATTTTACTGTTTTGTTCAAAATTTGTCTCTTTGGGTTAGAAATTAAAATATTTTTGTGACAAAATTCAACAATTCGTTTAAAAATGATCTTTTTTATTGAAAATTCGTATTTTCAGTTTAAAACTCAATTTTGTAGGACATTCATCTTTTTGCATTGAGATTTAACATTTTGGATGACATTTTAGTCAAGTCGTTTTTGAAATATAATTTTTTTCATTAAAAATAAATATTTTTTACGAAAAACTATTACAATTTTTTTTGGTCAATTTTTATTCAAATTTAAACTACGTTGTTAATAAATCATTTCTTTTGTTGCAAGATTCAATTGACGTTTTTTAGCTGCTAGTTCAAAAATTTGGTTCAAAAGTATACTTGGAAAAATCTTGATATACTTGAAAAAAAACCCTGAAAATGTCAGGAATTTTTTTTCCAGAAATTGAGTAGACAACCTGAAAGTAGCACCGTTAGATCTAAGCTGAAGATTGAATAATTTTGATTTAAAGTTAAGTAGCGGTGCCAGAAAAATGCGCAAATTAAAGTGAAATTGAGTTGGCAACATGGACTTAATTTTTCATAAGTTTGCTACAAAATATTACAAATGAAAAAGAAAATAATTAACGTAAACTATTGTAAATTTCAAATATACAATTAATTTTTTATAAGTCTAAATCATTTCGTTTACTTAAAATATAACTTTCACTCTCGGTTAAAAATTTGTCTTTTAGTTTTAAATTATTTGTTTAAAAATAAGCTTAGTTGTATAATTAAGACTTGGGAGATTAAAAGGTAAAAAAATGGTTTTTCAGGTTGAGAAACAAGAGAAGAGCAAGAAGAAGACCGGCCGTGCCAAGAGGCGCATTCAGTACAACCGTAGGTTTGTGAATGTCGTTCAAACTTACGGCCGTCGTCGTGGACCTAACGCAAATCCAAACTCATAAGCATTTTCTTAATTTTTGGCTGCTTTTCCATTTTGTAATACCAATAAACTAAATTGATGTAAGACAATTGATAATACAGAATGCGTATAGCAGACATTTTATGTCCTTCTTTCCTTTTTTATCAAAATTCTGTTCTTATGTAATAATAGTTGGAATAATATTTTTTAAATAAAATTAATTTCTGAATAATTCGTCACTCGTTAAGGGAGAGCGTCCATTGATTACGTGAGGCATATTTCATGATTGTTTGTGGAAATTTTACATATCCTTTGAAGTTTTTAAAATCGTTTTTAAATTCTTTGAAATCCTTTAAATTCCATGGATTTTGTACATAATCTCTTGAAATCAGGGAGGCGAATTGACCGAGAATTGAATTAAAAAACCGGTAATTTACGTTGCAAAATTGTTTTACGTTTTTTTACGTTGCAAAATTCAAGTTTTCATTATTTTAATAATT
This sequence comes from Druon quercuslanigerum, assembly GCA_010014905.2. NCBI lineage: Eukaryota > Metazoa > Arthropoda > Insecta > Hymenoptera > Cynipidae > Druon > Druon quercuslanigerum. The sequence goes on along the minus strand of JAAAKG020176396.1, from coordinate 6,009 downwards.
TGGGTCAATTTAGAAAAGTAATTTTCACTTTACCTGCAGTTGCAGGGCATATGAGTGAAAATAATTATCGTTTTTATTTTAGGATAGGTAATTTCACTTGGAAAAGGTTTTTTTACGTGGAACTGGAGTTTAAGAACTGGATTTTAAGAATTAAAATTGGGATTTAGAAGAAAGGAATTTAAAAAATACCTGTTCCAAGTTCAAATTTGTCACAATTTAAAAGTTCTTCCAAATTTTAGAAAAAGAAAGTAAGAGTGGGAGTAGTATTTCGTAGAGGAAATATTTCTAAATTATCATATAATTTTTTTGGACATTTTTCATGAGGAATTTATTTTTTTTTTCTTCAAAATTCAACTATTTGCGGTTGAGAGCCAAACTCTTTTATTAAAAAATATTTTGTTGTTGGAAGACTAATCATTTTAAACTTAAAATTCATCTCTAAAATTGTAACTACGTTGTTGAAAATCAATTTTTTAACTAAAAATTTACCTTACAATAGAAAATTTATCTACTTTTCTGAAAATCCGATTTTTTTTTAGTTAAGAATGAGGTTTTTAACGGAAAATTAAACTATTTAATTTTTGTTTGAAATGTTATCGATTTTGAATGTCAATTCAACAATGTGGTTGAAAAATGATATTTTTGATCTAAAAATTAAACTTTTTCTAAATTTATGTAATTTGTGAAAAATTCGTATTTGTAGAAAATTCATCTTCTTGATAGGTATAAAAATTCATTAAATTCCTCTTTAAGATTCATCCTTTTAGGCGAAAATTTACCAGTTTGGTGGAAAGTTAATTTTTTCAACTTAAAAATTAACCGCTTTACTTTTGAGTTTAAATTGGACATTTCCTAGTTCAAAAGTCAACAATTTATATGTAAATTTGTATTTTTTAATTGAAAATTCATTTATTTCGTTAAAAATTCACGTATATTGTTGTAAAAAACTACTTTTTTTTATACAAAATCCACTTTTTTGTAGAAAATAATTTTTTTATGTGAATGTTAATCTCACGGTTTAAAATTTCTTCTTTTTGGTTGAGTATTGAAATAATATTATAGTTAAATATTAATCATTTTAGTTAAAAAACCATCTTTTAGGTCAGAAAAAAATTTATTTGGTTAAAAAATGAACACCTTTGTTGACAAATATTTTTCTTATTGAAGTTTCATTATTTTAATTAAAAAGTTATCTCTTTTTACAAATGCAATTGCATAATTTGTTGAAAATTAATTTTTTAACTAAAAATTGAACCTCCAATATAAAATTTATCTACTTTTCTCAAAATCCGAATTTTTTTAGTTAAGAATTAGATTTTTGACGGGAAATTAAACTATTTAATTTTTAGTTGAAATTTTATCGTTTTTGAATGTAAATTCAACTATGCGGTTGAAAATTGATGTTTTTTATGTAAAAAATAAACTTAGAAAATTTGTCATTTGTGGAAAAGTCGTCTTTGTAGAAAATTCATCTTTTTGGTAGGTATAAAAATCCATTAAATTCCTGTTGAAGATTTATCATTTCAGTTGAAAATTTCTCAGTTTTGTGGAAAGTTAATTTTCACTTTGAGTTGAAAATGGACCCTTTCTAGTTTAAAATTCAACAATTTGGTTGCAAATTTGTCTTTTTTAAATTGAAAATTCACGTATTTTGTTGTAAAAAAACGACTTTTGGAAATTCAAGTACTATTCTAGTTAAATATTAATCTTTTTAGTTAAAAATCCATCTTTTAGGTCGAAAATAAATTTACTTGTTTGAAAAATAAACACCATTGTTCACAATTATTTTTCTTAATGAAGTTTCATCATTTTCATTAAAAATTCATCTCTTTTGAAAACTGTAACTGCATACTTTGTTGAAAATCAATTTTTTACTAAAAATGTAACTATATGTGTAGAAAATTAACCTATTCTCGTGAAAATCCGACTTTTGGTTTAGAATTAGTTTTAACGGAAAATTAAAATATTTTATTTTTGGTTGAAAATCTTGTTTGGTTGAAAATTATCGTATTTTGTATTAAAAAAAAAACTCTTTCTAAATAGAAAACTTCCATTTTTTTGTAAAAATGATTTCTTTCTATGGATTTTTATTTCATTTTTTAAAAATTCAATTATTCTAGTTAAATGTTCATCCTTTTAGTTGAAAATTCATCTTTTAGGTTAAACATGAATTTACTTGGGGGAAAAATAAATTCTTGTTGAACAAAAAATCTTTTTGAACATTCATAAAAATTCATTTTCTTGATTGAAAAAAGTGAGCTATTTGCTTAAAAACTTGTTTTTCTTTAGATAAAAATGGATTTTTTTACTGAAAATTGAACTATTTTATTGAAAATTATTTCTTTTTAAGTTGAAAATAATTTTTTTCCTAAACTGAAAATTTTATTTTAGATGATTATCCCATAATTTTAGTTGAAAATTAATTTTTTTGATTGAACATTCATTTGCGTAACTTACAACTTAATTATTCAAGTTTTGGTTTCTAAATCATATTTTTTTAGTAAAAACTATTTGAATTAAAATATCATCAGTTAAGATGAAAATTTATTTGTTTGGCGAAAAATGAAACTATTTCATTTTCAATAAAATTTTTTCTTTTTCTAGTTTAAAATTAAGAGATTTGATTAAAAATTTGTCACATCTGATTGAAAATTCAAGTCTTTCGTTAAAATTCACGTATTTTGTTTCGAAATTATATTTTGAAGTAGAAAATTAATCCTTTTATTTGAAAATTATCTGAAGATTAATAATTTTATTTATTTATTTTGCAAATTATTTGCAAATTGTTTGCAATGATTTAAAATAAATGTTTGCAACATTGCGACAAATATGAATGTTACTTTTAGTTTATCTAAAATCCTTTAAAAGATTTGGAAATGGTTTGAAATCTCCTAACAACCTTAAAAATTCGAGAAATTTATTTGACATCACATGGAATCCCGTGAAATTCGGTAAAAATCCTGAAAATATTTCAGAATCTTTAAAATCCCTTTAAAAGTATTGGATTCAGCACTTTCTTTGCGGAAAAGCATTAGATTTCGAATTAATTATCCTGCAAAAAAGTATTAGATCGAATACTTACTAATAATTCCTCATATTTACAAAATATTAAACACTTTTAAAAGTCATTGAAATCCTTCTTAAAATCCTTTAAATAAATTATGTGGAAATCTTTCTAGAAAGCTCCTAAGATTCTTTGAAATCTTTAGAAATGTTTTAAAAACTCTGTAAAGCGAGGAAATAATTTGGTATCACGTGAAATCCTTTGAAATCTTTTGAAAATCCTTAAAACCCTTTTTAAATTTTATATTTTTCACAGAAAAATAATCTTACGGGTTTGAAGATTTATCTTTTTGACTTAAAAACTTAACTATTTTTTGGAAAATTGGTATTTGTATGAAATGTCTTATTTTTTCTGTCGAAAATTATTCTTCTCGATTGAAAATTTATATCTGGCTAAAAATATAATTATTTTGTTGAAAATTCAACAATATTATTAAAAATTAAATAATTCTTTATGGTTGACAATTTTGGTAAAAAAATTCAACTATTCGGTTATGAATGAACTTTTTTGGTGAAAATTTATACATTTAGTTTAAAATCCAATTGTTTTGTAGGAAACTCGTTTTTTTTGGGAGAAAAATTAATTTTAAATGACATTTAGTCTTTTTTGTTTAGGTTACTTAGGTTTTAGTTATAAAGTCAATTTTGGGGTTGAAGATTCATAATTTTAGTTGCGAATTAATTTATCTGGTTGAAAGTCTAACTGTTTTGTTAAAAATTTATCTGTTTGGCTATAAATCGATTCCTTTCGTTCAAACTTTTTTTTTTATTTTGTCGAAAATTAATTTTTTTGTTTAATATTCTTAAATTTTCTTAAATAATCATCTTAGGGTTGAAAAGCTATTATTTTGATAAAGCGTTCATATTTTTTGTTTGAAAATTGAACCGTTTTGAAGAAAATTCGTCTTTTTGCTTCGAAAATAGAACATTTCGGATGACATTCCTTTTTCTGAATTGATTAAAAAATCTTGCTTGATTTAAAATTCAACTTCCATTTTTTGTTTTGTATAAAATTCGTCTGTCTTTCATGAAAATTGAAAATTTTGGATGGCATTTCTTAGGATTTTGTTGAAAATTCTTTTGTTTGGGTAATTTTGTTTGAAAATTTATTAATTTAGTTAAGTCTACCTATTTTGTTAAAAATTTATGTGTTTTGATAACAAGTATTCTTTTTTGGTAGAAAATCTCATTCTTCTTGGTTGAAGATTTATAACTGGTTGAAAACCTAATTATTTTGTTGACAATACATTTATTTATGTTTAAAAATTAATTTCAAAAAGTTAAAATTGACATTTGTTTAATTTTAACTTTATATATTTGATTGAAAATACGTATTTCTTGGTAGAAAATTAATTTTTTGGATTATAAAATTCTGTATGACTAGCCATAAAAATTCTTTAAAATGAATTTACAAACCAACATTTTTTGAATCAGTATTATTGTTGACCTAGGTGAAAGTTTGTTTGCATAACTTGTTATTTTTATAAGAAAAATTTATAATGGTAAGAAAAAATAAACAGTCAGGAATAATTTAGGGAATTTGTAAATTAGCATTTTTAGCAGCTCTAGAGGGTGAGGGGGTCTGAAATTTCAAAAATGAAAAATGATATATTGAGAAGAATATAGTAATAATATATTACAGAGTCGACAATTTCATAATTGGTTCCACTTGCTTTAAGAAAATTTGTCGCTGTTTCTTAAGGAACTCTTGTCTGAAGCTGAACAAGTTGAAGTTGACATTTGAAGTGGCGCTAAGAGTGCCGGCAAAGCAGCGAATACACTCGTATTTGCGTCGGGAACATTCAAAGATTTACAAATTGCTGCCACATTTTATTTTTCAGATTTTATTAAACGGGCAAAATAATTTCCTTAACTAAGAAAATCTTTCAACGAAAGTAAGAAATTAAAAAATATTCGTGAACTATTTTACGTTAATTTAGAAAAAAATCACACTGGAACCTTGAATAAAGAAAGGTTTAGAGCATGGCCTCAATTGGCCTTGATCTGACTGAACACACCCTCTTTTTTGAACCCGCGGTTCCTTATAAAAAACTGCGGGGGGCCATAAGTTCTAGGTTTTAGGTTCCTTGTTTGCCATTCTCCGCTTTTAAACTAGTGTTAATTAGTTTTAGCTAAAACTTTGTGCAGAAGAAAATATGGAAACTGAACTGAAAACATAAAGCTGGATACCGCCCATCCGAATGAGCGAGCCACCAGTTGATAGGGTTCGAGTGATATAGCCTAAGAAAAGTGACGGCAAGAGATAATAGCTTCAAGGACAAATTCCCAAAGATCACAAACCCTGCTAGGAATATTAAATATTTATTAAAAAAGTCATATTTTTTAAAAGAAAGTCGAAACTGAACTGAAAAAGACCAGAACCACCAATTGATAGGGTTCGAGCGACATAGCCTGAGTAAAGTGACCACACGGGATAATAGCTTCAGGGAGAAACTCCCAAAAATTACAAACCCTGATAGGAATAGTAAATATATATTAATTGTAAAACTTATTTTAGATTTTGACTAAATCAAATTAAATAGCCTCAATAAAGTATTAATACCTTCTAAAACCCAGATCGAGAAAAAAGCGTCGAAGCTTGAAACAGTAAATAATATTAGCTTCATGAATGCAGCGTGCTTAACTTGATCTTAGAGCAGGCCACAAGTGTCCGTCACGAAAGTCGAAACTGAACTGAAAAAGACCAGATCCAGCAGTTGATAGGGTTCGAGCGACATGGCCTAAGAAAAGTGACCGTGCGTTATAATAGCTTCAGGGAAAAACTCCCAAAAATTACAAACCCTGCTAGGAATAGTAAATATTGATTAATTGTACAACTTATTTTAGATTTTGACTAGCGAAACCTGTTTGCAAGTAAAATTTATCATAATTATTTAACTAATAATAAATTGTTTCTGAATTTTCAAATAAAAAAATCCAGCTGAG
>JAAAKG020176385.1:7810-26627 GCA_010014905.2 Druon quercuslanigerum | reverse complement strand
TAATTAATAATAATTTTTTTTTATTATTTTTATTAAATTCCATCCGCCACAAGCTTATTGCATAGGGCTGTTGTAATAAAAAATTTAAGTTAGGAAATTAATGCTTTCTATAATTTATTATTATTGTTAATAATGTTTATAATGTTACAAATATATTATTTATGACAAATATTTTTGAAAATTCTATTTGATAAATTCTACTTACTGAGAGAATCATTAATTATTACTTTACGAATTGCGTGAAAACTTGACTAGAATTGGAATAGTTCAGACAAAACTGCAACTTTCTAACACTGTTCAAAGATAACAATAAATTTTTCAAACAATTAATTTTGTTACTTAGACTAATTATCGACCACACTTTAATTAAAATTTGGACAAAAATTGGAAAATTTGGATAAAACTGCAGTTTTACATCATGACTCTAAAATAATATTATTAAAATTCGTAATAAAGTTTACAAACAATTATATTTTTAACTGGAATTAAGTATTTGCTTACTGTTATTGTCTCTTGGTGCTTTAATTTATTTCATATAAATATTTTCATTATCATTTCTCCATAGAAAACTGTGATTTTATATATTTTCTTATTTATAATTGAGATTTTGGAAATACAAAGTAAAATATTATAACTATAATATGAGACATTTATCTTTAAAAAAATTTCTGTATATAAATAACAATATAAATAAAGGAATTTTTAGATTAAAGAAATAATTTTAAAAATTGCAATCAAATTGTTGCATTTTAAACAGAAAATTTAATTTTTAAACAAATAGCTGAACTTTTTACCAAAATTTTAAGTTTTTAAGCTAAAACTATGCATTTTTAACCAAAAATATAAGTAAAAGTATCGTTTTTAATCGATTAAGGATTTAACATTCACAAAATATTTGATAACTGTAAATTTTCTGGCGTCACTAATATTTTTTGTTATAAAATTACTCTTCTTGTTTAAAAAATTTATCTATTTTAATTAATAATTCATTTCTTTGAAAACTCATGTATTTTGTTGCAATTTCGACTTTTTTTGGAAGAATATTATTATTTTTGTTTGTAAATTCATTTCATTCATTTCATCGTTGAAAAAATTCTTTAATAAAAATCCCTATATTATATCTTACAGATGGAAGTGGTACGCCGCCGCCACGACGATCTGAAATACCGAATCAGCGTCCGCTAAAGAAACAGGCTACAGCAAGTTCTAGCAGGCAACGTTAGTACATTATAACTTTTTTTAATTAAACAAAAATGGTTGGGATTCAGGAAAAATTCAAACTTTTTTCCTAACCACCCACAAATTGTTCACGCTGAACGGCGATGATCCCTGAGAACATTGAAACGAGTTTCGAATTTTAACTTAAAAAGTACATATTTTTATAAAAAATTTAATTGTGCATATATTTTTTTAAAAACAATCTTTTAGTTTTTCTATTTTTTCAAAGTTTACCCGAAAACTCTGTTTTAAAGAAAACAACTTTCTGTAAATTTGAAAAATTTATGAAAGTGTGTGAAGTTTTTGAAAGTTAGTGAACTAGCTCGTTATTTTGGCTTATATTTTCTAATTTATTTATATTTAATGAATTTTTCGAAATGTTTGTATTAAATAATTATAAGGATCCACAGGATAACTTCTGTGTCTGTGACTGTAATTAATCTTTTATAATTGGATTTAAAAATTTTTCGTCTTTTTTGCGAATTAAAGTAAATCAAAAAATCAATGTTCCCAAAAACACCCCTTTGACAAAAAAACCACCCCCAAAATAAAATATACACTTTACCCAAATTTGAGAAAATCAGAATTATGGGCTATTTTTGGGCTTTTTTGGGCACCAGTGCCGATTTCCTCGCTCTTTTATTTTTCTCAAAAAAACGACATTTGGGTGGAGGTGCTGGCACCAGCACCCTTACTAGAGAAAATTTGCCAAATTTGGGAAATAAAACCCACCAGAATTTTCAATTTTCCTAAGATTATTCAGAAAGCGTTTTTATTCTTTTTGAGCTTTTCAAAATTCTTAAAAAGCTTCTCAATTGTTTGTTTAAAATCTGAAAAAATTTACATTATTTAGAAAATTAAAAAATCTTTAAGCTTTTCAAGGATGCTTAAACTATTTAAAATGAAAATAATTTTACTTATAGTTTAATAACATTTATGTAAAAAAATGTTTAGAATAGAGTTCGATTAAAAAAATTGTATTGACCGGTCACCCTGTTTTCTTCTCAAATTGCCGAATTTTTAAAAAAATCCATACATTTTTAAACAAATAGTTACTTTTTTAACTAAAAAATATCCAACTTCAATTAAAAATATTAAATTTTTTACAAAAATTGCATAGTTGAATTTTCAGTTTAAAAGTTAACTTTCACTAACAAAAAAAAAGCGTTGTAAAAATTATTTCGAATTTTTTAGCAATAATAATAATGTTTTACCAAAAAGACGAATTTTTAACCAATTTATTGATTTTTAAACAATTAGGGAAAAGTTTTTTTTAAATTTCTTGTTGAAAATATTATACAATTTGGATTAATTGTTTTCCTTTATTGACAGAAAATTGTTTCTTGGTTAAAAATTCCTCTCTTTAGGTAGAAAATTGATTTTCTGACTGAACGTAAACAAAATAAAAATGTATTCATTTTGGCTGAAAATTCAACTTTTTTGAGAATTTTCCTTTTTTGGTTGAACACTCAATAATTTTGTTGAAAATTTTCTTTTTTCTTTATTCGTTCTAGAGTTTCATGCTCTACTTTTTAAAATTAAATTTCTAAACATCTATAACTGTAATTTGGTGGTTGTTAATTCTCTTTTGTTAAAGCTCCTTTGTTAAGGATTCAACTATTTTCTTTAAAATTCGTCTTTATTGTTACAGTTTGATTTATTTTTATATAAATTAAGATTTTTTTCTCGCAGAAATATCAAATATTATAATTTTATTTGAAAATTTAATTATTTTGTTGAAAATTCATTTATTTTTTTGTTCAAAATTAATCTTTTTGCTTAAAAATTTCGCTAATTGGTTTAATTTTGAATTTTTCTCTGTGATTGCAAATTTTATAATTTTCTTCAAATGCATTTTTTTATCGATTCAGCTGTTATTGTTTAAAAATAATATTACATTTTTAGTCGAGATTTTATCATTATTTTTTAAACTGAAAATTAAGCTTTTTGATTTACAGTCCAAACAGTTTTGTTGAAAATTTGTTTTTTAAATGAAAACATTGCATTTACAACCAAATATTTTAAGGAATGAAGATGCTCTCACTACAAAAGTAATTTCCGAAAAAAAAAAAAAAAAAAAATATTCAAATTTTCAACCAAACAGATGAAATTTAATCTAAAATTATGAAATTTTTAACTAGAAAGACGAATTTTCTACGAATAAAGTGTTGTCAGTTAAGAAATAAAAAAAATTATCCCAGTTCATGAACTTTTATGTCAAGTTTTCAAGTATTTCTTTTTTTAACATGCTCTTTTCAATGGATAATTTCATTAATTTTAATGTCGTTTGAAAATATAATAATTATTACTTTAGTTTTAATATGTCAACTTTCTTTATAGTTCTTTAAATAATACATAAAAATGCTTTGGAAATCAAACGAAAGGAATATAATAATAATTATGGGAGCAGGTTGTAAATTACTTGACACGCATGTTAAAAATTTTGCTAAATTGATTTATAAAAATGTGATTCGTCAATATCAGTTACAAATTAATTTTTTAACAAGAAAAGCTAATTTGGGATAAAATAGGTTAATTTAATTTTCTATAAAAAAACGAAATTGGTTTAAATTATATTATAAAAGATTAATTACTATTTTTTAACATTCATTAAATATATAAATAACATGGAAAATATAAGAATTTGGTTTACTCTTTTTCATAAAAAAAATATTCACCGCATCGAAATTTGGAAACTTTATTTATTTCTATATCAACTGACTTTGGGTTTGTTTGTTATACCTTACAGATGGAAATGATGAGCAACGGAGTCGACAGGGTAATCAAACCCCATATCAGTCGGCGATGGGTGTCTATTTTTAGACAGGTTCTACCTATCACCGTTAGTATATTATCATTTCTTTAAACTAAAAAAATTGGGTGATTCAGAAAATTTCCAATTTTGATTTCTTAACCACCAATAAATTGTTCTCGCTGACCGGCGTAGGCCCCCGAAAAACTTTAAAACAAGTTGAATCATTGAAAACTTTTTAATTTGAAAATATGTATAATTATAAATTCTCTAAATGTGATCATTTTGAAGCTGAAAAATCAAGAGTTTTCAATTAAAATTCTTCCAAGTTGCTAAAATTCCAAATTTGAATAGTTACAATCACAGAAGTTTTTATTTTTAAACATACAACTCTTATAGGTTTTTATTATAAATGTATTAATTTAAGAAATTTTTTATTTTAAAGTACCTTAATTCTAATTATTACCAATTTTAAGGGACCGATTAAAAATTATTTAATTTTTAAAATAATTTTATTAAAATCTTATAAAATGTCATGTTGTTCATATTTTTACCGATCGTGTTATAAATTTTGCGGATCCTTATTCAGATTGTCGTTTGAGGGGGGTTTCGGATCGCACATTTTCAACTCATGGGGTGTCGTTAAAAAAACTCTTTAGTAAAAATATCTATATAATATTTTACAGATGGAGGTGTTGAAATGCCAGTGGTACATTCTTACGAACTTAACGACGATGGTCTAGGTTTTACATTTCCACGTAGGTACATTCTAATTTTTTGAACTAACATCAGGAAAACTCTTCATTTTATTCCTTAACTGCCAATAGATTCTTCTCTCTGAACTTCCCCATTTTCAAAACGAAACCGAAAAATTCGTTAAACTAACAGAAAAACTTCTGTCAATGTTAGAAGTTTATGAAATTTGTGGAAATCTATTCGATTTTGTACAATTTTTGGAAGTTTATCAAAGTTTGTCAGATTTGTTGAAATTTATAATAATGTGTGTAAATTTGACACAATTTATGATAATTTGGCCAAATTTGTGGGAATCTATGGTAATGTCTGGGTATCTTTGGGGTTTCTTAAAATTTTTTTTTGGAAATATCCTATATTATATTTTACAGCTGCACATCCACTACCAGGCTCTTCGGAGGAGTTGCGCATGCGTGCTCACGCGAAAATAAATCGTATGCCTGCCTGTAAGTTTATAATAATATTTTAACTAAGAAAAAATTGCTTTGATTTAGAAAAAAGTCACCATTTTATTTCATAATCACCAGTAAATTGTTATTTCTGAATGGCGTTGGCCCTTGGGGACTTTTGCAACATTTGTCGAATTTCAATTTGAATAGTATATTTCTAAGCTGGAAATTCGAATTTTAATTTCAGTAGTAAATTTCCGAACAGGAAATTCCATTTTGTATTTTTTCTCTAGAATAAATTCTGTAGCCGTTTCTTTTTTAAAAATTGCACCCCAAAAAAACGGTTTTTAAACAACTAAGAAAACGGATTTGTATGAGTTATAGAAATTAATAAAAGTTTACAAATTTTTTTAAAATTAATTGAAATTTATGGAAACCAACGATAATTTATGACAAAATCCGTGCTGGTCTTTCCTAGGATTCATAATGACATACAACTTGCGGATCAAAATTTATACATGTCAAAATTCGACTCTTGAGTTTTGGTGATCAACCCACCCGCCCCAAATTTGTTTTTTTTTCAGGAAAAAAATAAAACCTATTTTTCTTAGCTTAGCAACATTGAGCCCTGCCTTCAGCCTTTTGAAATTACCATCGAGTAATAAATGGAAATACCTTCCTTTAAGAAAAAATGTAAAAAGAAGTAGTTTTTATCGCCTTTTTGTAAGTTAAAAATAACATTTTCTTAAGGAATGTTTTAGGAATAATTTCCCTAATCATTTGGCAATCAAAAGCAGAATCAAGTGATATTAATTTATTTAATAATTACAGACAGCAAACAAATTGTTTAAGCAAATAGTATTTGTTTCAAAAATTGTAATTAATGAAAAATACTTGGAAATTAGTCACCAATTTACAAAGATTTAAGAAGCATTAAATTTTTTTTATTTCCTTCGAAAACCGAGCTTTTATTATTTAAAACCCTTTGTGAATTTCACAAGCCCGACGGCAAGGGTTAATAATGATGGTAATTTACAGTAATTGTAGGTATAGATAGTCATGGCATTTTTTGTTAAATTTAGAAATTTTTGAACTTTAAAAATTTTTATATGTACAGAAATTCATATTACTAAAAAATGTACAAAACTTCCAGGAATTTGCGTGCGTAATGAACAGTTATTATAATTTTGCAGTTATTTTTAATAATAATTGAGGAAATGTGAAAATAATGGTAAATTTGTAAATCATGGATTACTTTTGGAAATATTTAAAAATTTCCGAAATTTAAAATATGCACAAAATTGTCCAAATTTTCCAAAACATTCACTAATTTATGGTAAGTCATTGGAAGTAAATGGATATAAAAAAAAGTATAAGTAAGTATTTCACTATATAGGTATTACAATTTAAGTGTTCAAAAATTGAAATCATTTCACTTAGTCAAAAAAGTAAAATAAGTATACAAATTTTAAAGCTTTCGAATTAAAAATTTAAATTTAGGGTGCTTTTATTTGAAATCCTTGTAGGTAATAAATATAGTTTCTGAAAAAAGGGATGAAGTCATTTGAATTTTTTACCTTTTCTTGAATTAAACGTAAATGGTTTTGATTATCTTGATTTGGTTTAAAATAATTTAAAAACTCCTACAATTTTTTTAATTCTTTAAAAGTCAATAATTAATTAATCGCTTAACATTTTTTAAAAGTACTTAAACTCATTTAATTATTTTTAAATCTATTAAAAATAAAGTTTAAAATCCTGTAAATTCCCTAGTGATTCCTCAAAATCACTTAAATTCTTAAATATCCTCTAAGTATTCTTAAAAATCCTTAAACTCTTGCGATTTTCTTTAATTCCCTTTAACTTCTTTAAAATCATTCAAAATCTTTCATAGTTTTTAAAATTGACTAAAGTTCCTTTAAATATCTTAAAAATCCTTAAAATCTTTGAATCTTCTCAAATTTATTATAATGTTTTTAAAAATCTTTTCAATAACTCGCTTGGCATACTTTAAAATCGCTAAAATTATCTTAAAATCTTACAAACTCTCTTGTATGACCTGAAACTTTTTTTAATTTGTTGTAAATCCTTTAAAAAAAAGCTTCAAAGTCGCGGGAAGTCCCTAGTGATTTCTTAAAATTACTGGAACTTCTTTTAAAATCACTTAAAATTTAAAATCCTTTAAAAATTTTAGACTTCTTATAATCTCTTGAAATTCCTTCAAATATTTAATTTTTTTTAAAATCCCTTGAAATCTATTACAATTTATTTAAATATTTTCAAATCTTTTTTTTTCTATAAATCGCTTCATATTCTTTAAATTTACTACAACTGAATTTTCTAGTGCTTTAAAATCCGGTCAAGTCCCTAGTTATTTAATCCTTTCAAAATACTTTAAATATTTATAAATTTCTTCAAATCGCTTAAAAATCCTTAAAATATTGGAATTTTTTCAAATTGATTAAAATCTTTAAAAATGAATGTTCAATAACTCGCTTCAATTCTTTTAAATCTCTAAAACTGTCCTTAAAGTTTAAAATCCCGTCAAGTTTCTATAGTAAATTTACGAAATTCATGGAATTCACGAAATTTATTTAATTCGCGGAATTCATTGAGTTAAAAGAATTCACGACATTTATGGAATTTGCGGAATTCATGGAATTTACGAAATTCAAGAAATCCATAGAATTCGTGGAATTCCACAAAATTCATTAAAAATAAGAAATTCACGGATTTTATGGGATTTGAGGAATTCCTGAGATTCAAGGAATTCATGGAATTTACGGGATTCACTGGATTTGTAGTCTTTATAGAATTTATAGAAATTATTTAATGCACGTTATTTACAGAATTCATGGAATTTTCAGGATTCATGGAATTCATAGAATTCATGGAAGTCACGAAACTGGAAGTATTTGTAGAATTCAAGGAATTCACGGATTTCATGAAATTCAAAAAGTCATGGAGTTTGTGGAATTTATGAAATCCACATAATTCATTAGATTCCATGGATCCCAATTTTTGAATTAAATTAATTTAATTTGACTAATTAAATTGACGGAATTCACGGAATTCCTGGAATTCACGTGATACATGTAATTCATCGAATTAATAGAAATCACGGAATTCACTAAATTGAAGAAATTCAGGGAATTCACCAAATTCGTGGAAGTCCGTGAATTATATGAATTCCGTGAATCTGATGAATTCCGTGAATTTCATAATTTCCATTAATTCTAAGAATTTCATGGGTCACGTGCATTTCATGTATCCCGTGAATTTCATGAATTTCATGAATACTGTGATTTCCATGAATTCCTTGAATTTCTTGATTTCCTTCAATTCCGGGTATTCCATGTATTCTGTGCTTTTCATGAATTCCACGAATTCCTTGAATTAAAAAAATTCCTTAAATTCCATGAATTTTTTGAACTCGATTATTACGCGCGTGATATACTATATGTATATATATTAACGAAAGAAGTGTTACTGGCTACTGGACTTGTACTGTAAACTTCCAATACACGTAGTGGAAGTTTCGAACAGAAACATTTTTAGGAATTTATTTATTTCTCTATGAAGATTTCATTTCTAAAACTTTTTTCTATTTTTCTTTTAGCGACGATGATAAACAGTTGTTTATACGTGACATGCACTTTATTGTGAAAAATCAACAAATAATCGAGCAGCGTAGCAAAATTTTATAATAGTTGCTAGAAGATGTTTTCCTTCTGTTACATAATTAATAAATATCTTTTTCTTTATCAAATTAGATGCGCTAAAAAATCCAGCTGCACCACCGCCTCTACTAAGCGAACATTATTCCATCATTTCCCCAGGAAGTTTTATGACTGTAATGATTGAAAGTAAACCGAATGTGGATGCTGGAGAAATTTATGAAGTCTCTGAGTTGCCTAGTTGGATATATTATGATTGTCCAAGTAGACCTTTTATGCCGGTCTTAGATGAAGCGTATATGCTTGTTCTTGATCCTTACGCGCCGCACAAGCAATTAGGTGCAAAACTTCAATTCCACCGTCTGTGTGAGTCTCCAAGGTCCCAGGTTTTTATAACAAACGGCGCTCATGTTTACCATGCACTACTATCTCTTAGTCAACCAAATAGGGACAATGATCCTAGTACAGTCCATGTACTTTTTGAAAAAAGGCCCAAAACCTATCGATGCCTTCATGGAACACTAGATGTTTGGGACTCCAGTAAGCCTGTTCCCGACTGGGTTCGTCGAGAATGACCATTCTGATTATAAGGAACAATCCCATAGGAAATATCGATATTACCAGAAATTTCTAAACTGAAATTATGTATCATTTTGTTTTTCAATATGAATGTATAACAAGAAACATTTCAATTTGTCGAATAAAAATATGGTTCTACATCAATAACTTTAATTTATTTTTAGTTGAATCTCCTCTGTATATGGCTAATTCCGCATCCACCTTCCTCAGACTCTTTCAAATCAGCTTTCCTACAGAAATTTTTAGCAAGTCCAAAATACAACCCCTAGTCAATTTGTAAAAGCTGAACTCAGCTGACCTTACCTAAAAGTGCCAAAAGTTCCAAAGTGAGAAAAATCTCCTAGCCGCGTTCCCCAGATCTTTTCATATCCTCATCCACATAATAATGTTTAGCGTATCAAAAACAAAACCCTAGTACATTTATTGAAACCAGACTCAGGTACCCTCAACTAAGAAAGCGAAACATTTTAAACTAGGAAAAATTCCCCCAGCCACCTTTCCAAGACTTTTGTAAATGCTTATCCCCAAATAAATTTTTAGCACCTCCAAAAAACAACCCCTAGTGTATTTATTGAAACCCGACTCAGCTCAATTGACAAGACTTGCATCATCAATCATAAGATTCAGGTGCCCTCAACTAAAATAGCCAAAAGCTTGAAAGTAGGAAAAAATTTCCCATCTACCTTCCTCAGACTTTTTCAAAATCGCTTTCCTACAGCAATTTTTAGGGAGTCCGAAAAACAACCACTAGTACATTTATCGAAATCCGACTCAGCTGACCTCAATTAAAATAGCCAAAGTTTCCAAGTGAAAAAAAATTTTCAGCCATCTTAAGAAGACTTTTCCATACCTGGATCCTCACAGAAATGTTTATCAACTTCAAAAAACGATCCTAGTACATTTATCGAAGCCAAAATCAGCAGATCTCATCCACATAGTAATTTTCGGGTTATAAAAAATAAAATAAAAAACAATCATCTAAAATCACTGGAAGTAATATTTAGCAACCACTAGGAATTACCCCTGTATATTTAACGAACTTCTGCATCTGACTAAAAAAGTTTTTTTTTTGTTATTTTTCTTTTAATAATTTATTATTTGAGCAAAAAAGTTGAAATTGTTTTTTCGTTTTTTATAAGCCATCCCATTTTTTTGTCACCACTTAGTTATCATAGAGCTTCACAAAATCGATAAATGCACCGTACAATATTAGGATAATTAAAATTAGGTTTTAACCAAAAATTACGTATCACATAACTAAAAAGTATCAACTTTGGTTAACAAAATTAACTGAGAAAAATACTTTATAAGTTGTTTAGTTCCAAAACAATTTTGAAGTTATAAAAAATATCATTATAATAAGACTTATTAGAGTTTCGTTCTTCCGCTATAGGGTTATTGGCAATTCTCGCAAGCTTGAAAATATTACCTAAACACTTGGGAAAACGCTTACATAATGTTATTCTATTTTTTTATAATAATTGATAATATTTTAGAGTTTAATATTATCTAAAATAAATTGGATTTTCTATTTTGTTGAATTGTTAAACATATTAGGCAATGAAGATTGCGAGAAAAATTATTTTTAACAAAAACAGCTTATCAAATAAAACACAGTTGGCGAAGATATGATTGCTTCATAATAATTTGCTATCATTGAAAATCCCACAATAACAAGACAGTTAAAAGATTAGAGTGTATCTAGAGTGACTAAGAAATAAAAATCTAAGAGAGATATGACGTAATTGTTTGATATTTACAGAGCTTCTGGGACAAAAACTAAAAAAGATTAAGTGATTTTAGCCTTGAATAAAAGTTCGCGTCTGATAATTCTGAGTTGAGAAATATAGAAATAAAGCTTGAAAGCTATCTGAATGTCCTTTTAATTGGAAACTTCATGATGATTTCAGCACAATTAATAATTACTCAATAAGTTCAATCTTTATTTCCTTATATCTAACAAACGTATGCATCATTTGGATATCAATTGACGGGAAAATTATTTTTAATTTTATGATTTTAACAACAAATTTAATTATCAATTTTATTACTTTGACATTAGTGGAAGAAAAAACTCTTTTTTTAATATTATATCTGTTAACTGGCAAATCCACAATAAATACAGCAAAAATAATAATTTGTTTATGAAATTCATTATTTTTTCATAAATATTAAATAAATAAATGCATTTTTGGAGCACCTGTCAATGAACTATTCTTTCAAATGCAGTATTCAATATGCAGTATTCAATAAATTTAATGTTTTTTAAACAAAATCTAACAAACAGACGAAAAAGTTCGTTTAAATGCTATGCATTTAAGAATAAATTTAATTAATAATTGTATTTTCGGACATTAGTTTACGTAAAAACTCTTTTTTCAATGTTAGTCCCTTTAATTGGGACGTGCGCAAAAATGTTAGCAAAATTCATAATTTTTTGATGAAACTAATAAATTGTTCATACAAATTGAATAAATGAATGTATTTTTCAAGCTCCTGTCAATGAAAATTTTTTTTAAATGCAGTTGTTTCAATTGGAAACTTCATGATGATGTCTGCAAAATTCATAAGTATAATATAAATTCAATGTTTTTTAAACAAATCTAACAAACAGATGCATCTTCAGGGCATTTACTGACGAAAAAATTCTTTTAATATTGGAAGCTTTTTGAGCTTCTTCTGTTCATTCTGCAATTGAAAGAAAGGCTGCGATTTTATGTGGCTGACCATAACGGTGTCGATCACTGCATGACCAGTATGGGCGGTGCGGTGCCGTGAGCGTTAAGTGGTCTGAGCCGCGCTGGTCAGACGTCGCAGGACCTGCTCAGTGAGCGAGTCAACAGCCAGGTCGCTTCCTCAGTTTTTGGAACTGGCCGTCAGTATTACAGAACTAGACTTACAGAATAACTATATTTTAATGTTTTAACTATCCCTTTTAGCAAATAAGGCGAGAATGAAAGAAAAAGAAATATATTTCTTAGACAATAAAACTGTAAAGAAAATAATCGGCTGGTATTTTTTTAAGTGATCTGTACTTTAAGAGTAAAAAACTGAACAATAAATAATTTTAAAAAACGATTCTAAATCCGTTCAAGATTCAAAAACTTGCAGATTTTAACTTTTTCAATTTGAAAGTCCTAATAAGAATTAAAATTAATGTACTATCATTTAAACTGATAATACTATTTTTAAATAAAAATTTTAATGCTTCATATTTCGTTATAAATTTTGTTAGCTATTAAAAAATTCAAACGTGCGGTTGAAACTTCATAAACTACTTCAACATAAAAATAACTTCATAATAACATAGTCGTAAATAAAGGCTTTTATTAACTTTAAAATATTTTAAATATTATTTTAGAAAAGTAATAAGTGTTTAATATTTAGCAGTACATCACTGTTAATTTAAGGTGAGTAAATTGAAACCAAATATTTTAAAGTAAAGAATTTAAAACTAAATTGTGTAACAATGAAAGCTTTCAATCTCTAGCATTTCGAAGAGCTTTTAAACTTTTAACTTTACAGTTTAAATTGTTCTATTTAGAAAATATTCCGTTTTTAAGTGAAATGGTTAAATTTTGACGTATAAATAACAATTAAACACTTATTATTTTTAGAAAAAATTTGAGTAATTTAAGGAGATATTTAAATATGCAAAATTAATTAAAGACTTGAAATCATTTCAAGTAATTTAAACGAAGTGTGATAACATTTTTTTTAGAACTTCTAACTATATTTTAAAATTAATCAAATATTTCCTAAAATTTTTAGAAATATCCTGCAGATAAAAAAATCCTTAAAAGATCCTAAAAGATAATTAAAACCATTGAAAGCTTAAAGAAATTAAAAAACAATTAGTTTAAGGAATTTGAGAGCTTCAAACACAATAATAATAACAAATTAATCACATTTCTACACAAATTTGAAATAATTTCTTATTTTCAAGACTGAATTCGAATATGTCAAAAAAATAATATTTAGAATTTTCGAAAATATTTTGGCCGTCAATCTGGCCATTTTTACATATTTTTTGTAAGTCACTTTCAGGAAAAAACAATTATTGACCAAATTCGGTGAAATGATGCCACAAATTGTATTATCTTTTAAATTTAAGGACAAAAAGGGCCTTTACACGATTGAAAAATAATTTAAATTCAGAGAAAATGAATAGCAAAATTTTAACAAAATATTTTCAAATATTCTAAATTTGAGAAAAAATCGAATTATTTTATTCTAACCCCTTGTCATTCTGAGTAAACCAAAGTTATTTGCACCGACTGAAGTTAGTTATAGAATTAATAAAATCGATATGATCTGCCTTTTTAAATTTGAACCATTTTGTTGCTGGTGAGCTGCGAGATAATCAAGCAGATCTCACTAATCAAACAGCTGGCCAACAAGAACATCTGCGACAAACGGTAAACAGTGGAACATCAACTGCTCCTGTTCAGAATGTTTTGGCTAGCTTTAGCTATTTTCAGCTAAACACCTCGACAGAAATGCCGTTGGAAAGCATCAAGTGGCATGCTCCTAAGGTGAAGCTATCAGGACTAATCTACACTTTAAAGAACGCTGATCAATGGAGATTAAACAACATGTTGGTTTGACGTGGAAAAAATATGTTAATGAACATCAATTAGAGGAAGCCGCGTCACTCGACCAAGCAGGGGCAATTGATGTTCTTCCTTAGCCTGTTAATGATTCAACGCCATCGCATGCTTCAGAGGTAATATGCCTTATGCAATAAGATGCAGAAGCAGATGTTCAGCAACCAAGAAACGACGGAACTGGACATGCTATATAAACAGAGATGTTATGCGGCTTTATATTTTGGCAGAGAAATATGGGAAAAGTGTGATGAGAGAACATCATAGACTCAAATAAACTTACTCAGATACCCAGCGCTAGCCGCGAAAATAAATGAGCAGAATCTGGCAGATCAAAAACGATCAATATTAATTGATTGTTTTCGACTGTTGAAATATCTACTAATTAAATGGAAGTGGAACAGCAGTTTTCTATTGATGAACTCCCCTTGGAAGTTGTGGACAGAGAAGATTTGGTTGAAGCTTAAAGCTTACGTGCTAGGGCTAATGAGCATCATGAACCGGATCCATGAGAGTAACATCTGGATATTAACAACGATGATGTGAATAGAGAAATCTCAGGAAAACTAGAGCACCTTGAAATGAATATTGGTCATGCTTTGCTAGTGTTCAGATAAGTAGAACCAACACCAAGGTATTTTCTGCCCAAGATCAACATCAAAAATGATCTGCAAGCAGTAATACGTATTTGAACGTAACACAGACTGTGTTAGAGATGTAAAATCTTACATACTGTGCAGCTTTGGCAAAAATTAGAAAGTTTGGGCGCAGAAATTTGCCTACAAATGCTGTCTTCGTCTCAGCAAGGAATCGAGATCCAGCATGAAAGATCAGCTTGGATAAGGATGTCAGCAAAGTAAGGTGCAAATTGGATCGACTAACGCAATGTAAAGAACGAAATAGAACCACAAAGCTGATAAACCATATTACTAAAATTATCCACTCTCAGAGCATCAAGACATTATCATCATCAATATTGTGTCAAATTATAAAAACCCAACGGAAAAAAATCAAGCCTGTCAGACAGATGAAAGAAGGTTCTATCGTGAATTGAGTCTGTAGCAAAATAAACAGAAAAACACCGAAATCCCTCAATTGGAAGATATGACACTGTTGCGGTGTTTGGGGAACTGTGTGGTTCGAACTGCAGAAAGCAAGGACAAGCAATACCTCTTAAACGAAGCTAACAAACATCACAGCTTAAATAGTTTCAGTGGTCATTACAGAAGAACAAAAAGGAAGTTGTAAAAACTCGTAAGGCAGTAAATATCTAGTTACTATAGGTGCATCATTGCATTTCTAATTCTTTGATGCTCTTAATTTTTATGCCTACAACATCATCGACGAAGGTTTCAAACATCGTATTAAACTAACTTATAACATCCTAATCTCTTCCGTGATTTGCCTTAGTGCATGACTATGATGTAAAACCAGGTGGAAAATGAAAAATAAATTAATTAACTGAAATAATTTTTCTAATAATATTATAATTGTTTGATTTTCATTCATTAGAGGCAGATATAATTGACATATGTACCTTAAAAATATCGTCAATGGTCTGACTAAAAACATTTTTATTCTTTACAGAAAAATTATAATTTTAAAATAAAAATGTGCTACTTAATTTTCATAATTATTACATGCGCACTTATTGTAATTGATCTAAATCGGAAAAAAATGTTTTTTCTCCGTCTGAAATAATGTTTTATTTTTTATTTAAAATCGAATAATTCGAACATTTTTTTCCACTCATATAATACAATCGTTACCTCACAGCTGATATGATATCAGGTCTGTACTTCAAAAATATTTATTTTCCATGAGTCAGTCTGAAGGACAAAAGTTTAGTTACTCAATTCGTTGAAAATTACGTAAAAATGTGTTTTAACGATATGACTTTTAGGAGCGAATTATTCGACAAAACCATTTTTAAGCGACTTTTTTTTATCTTAACATTTTTGCCTTAATCCCTTTTTACGGATAATGTTTTATATTTTTGTACAAAAGTAAATTTTTTTTTACCTTTTTAGAAAAGTACGAATTTGAGAAACCTAACTATTTAAGAAAAATAGTGGCTGTATCGGGATGTCCAAAAAAATTCAAGCTTATAAAAATATTGAACTAGTCATTCCAAATTTCGTAACTAGATACTTCGAAAAATATTTTTATTTTTTCCAGTCCATATTCCTCATTTTCTCCTTTTGTATCGGAAATACATTTCATAATCAGTGTTTCTCGATTCATTTAGGAAAAAGGGATTCTTTAATTTTTCTTTTAAACTCATAAAGAATTTGAAGTCATTGAAAGAAAATTATATACGATGTATTTAATTGTTGTCGATTGCAATTTCTAAGTGTGGGATCTTCACCTTTGAAAGCTTAAATATGAATTAAATTAAAGACAACAACAAAAATGATTTTTTAACAAAATAATGGAAACCCGAATTTTCAACAAACAATTAAAATAAATTAATTCTAGTTCAATTTTTAAACACTAAATATGAATTTTTAGTACAAAAAAAAATAACAAAATTACTAAATTTTTTACCGAACAGATAGACTTTCATTAAAAAAAGTAAATTTTCAACAAAATTGTTAAACTTTTTAGTGAACAGATATCTTTTTAACCAAAAATATGCATATTCAGCAAAAAAGGATTTCATAACAATGTGGTTAATTACAACTTAAAAAAAAATAGTTCAAATTTGAAGCTAAGAAGATACACTTTTGAACAAAAAGTTCCATTTTAGACTTTTCGGCTTCAAAATATGAGTTTTTAATGAAAATTCAATATTTAACAAAGATATTTGAATTTTCAACCAAAAAGGAAGATTCTAAAAATAAGAAGTTGAATGCTGAACCAAATAGTTGGATTTCGATCGAAAAAAGATCAAATGTTTACTTAAATAAATGACTTTTAACATAAAAATAATAAAGTAAAAAAAAATAGTTTAATTTTCAACCAAAAAAGAAAATTGTTAATTTGATGGTGGTTGATCTGTGCATACTTTTAATTTTAGTTTAAAGATTAGGATTATTTGTCCATTTAATAATAGAATCGTGGAAAATCACTCATTATTAATTACTTGCTATTCAAACAATGCATAGTAAATATTGTAAATATCATAAATTGCCTACGTCACCTGTGGATTTCGTACTTGCTGACATGTTATTTCTTCAGACTTGAGAATTAGGCTTGTTTACATACCCAATTATTTTTACCTTACTATATTGACAAAAAACTGTTCGGACTTCGAATATCCTAAAGTAAAAATTCGAGCATTTTATATTTTTCAATTTAAAATAAAAAATAATAATACTCATATTATTAGCAATCGGAAGTAACGCATAATTTAAATACGTTACATTTTACTAACGCTTATGAAAATTAGCATTATTCATAATACATTTTTTTCAGAATACCTAAATTTAAGTTTATTTATTTAATAATTAAACCTGAAAAAAGTCCCATTTTGCACCTCTTTAAACACTTAAAAATTTGTTAATTTAAAAGAAAGTTTTAACTGATTTCTTAAAGTTATGTCCATTATTCAACAATATGTATTTCTTTTTGTCTTCATAATTTTTAAGAAATTTTATTTTCGTTCCTTTGAATCCCCTAAATTCCGAGAATTATTTAAAAGCCTTAAATTTAATTAATTGCATAAATTCAGTAAATCTGATAAATCATACGAATATCGCGAAATCGACGAATCACCTGATTTTCTTTAATTCCCTGAATTACATCAATTTCATTAAGTTAACGATTTCCACGAATTTCTGGAATTCTATGGAATTCATCAATTCCTTTAATTCCATTAATCCCTTAAATTCCATAAATTCTTTGAATTCCATGAAATATTTGATTTACGTGCATTCCTTGTATTCCTTCAAATTCTGAAATTCCTTGAATTCCCTGAATGTCGTTGATTTCGTAAATTCCCTGAATTCTATAAATTCCTTTAATACAATAAAATCCATAAATTTTATGATTTTTATTAACTCCTTAAATTTTATGAATTCCTC
This sequence comes from Druon quercuslanigerum, assembly GCA_010014905.2. NCBI lineage: Eukaryota > Metazoa > Arthropoda > Insecta > Hymenoptera > Cynipidae > Druon > Druon quercuslanigerum. The sequence continues at coordinate 8,627 of JAAAKG020176385.1, read as the reverse complement.
ACTAAAAGAAATTTCGAGATATTAATTTTTAAGCCAAATGTGTTAAAGTTTCATGCATTTGCCCTAAATTCCTTAAATACCTGGATTACTTAAAAAATCAAATTCCCTGAATGCCGCGAATTTTATAAATTCCTTGAATCCTTCGAATTCCATGAATTCATGAAATTCCACGAATTGCGTGAAATGCATGGATTCCCTGAACTATGAATTTCTTTATTTCTGTCAATTTCTTGAACCCTGCAAATTCCACGAATTCGGTCAATTCCTTGAATCCGTCGAACTCGATGAATTCATGGAAATCCACGAATTTCAAGAATTCTTCGAAAGCCAGAAATTCAGCGAATTCCGCGAATGTCACGATACTAGCGAATTTAGTGCATTTCTGAAATTCTGTTAATTTTACTAATTCCATTCAATTCCATGAATTCCATGAATTCCTTAAATTCCCCGAATTGAGCGAATTTCCCGAATTGCTATGATTCGGTAAATTTCACGAATTGTTTGAATTCCATCATTCTTGTTAATTCCTTGAATTCTGAAAATTCCATAAAGTCCATCATTATTGATCATTCCGTGAATTCTTCAAATTCCACGAATTCCGTGAAATGCATGAATTCCCTGAACTATGAATTTCTTTATTTCTGTGAATTCCTTGAATTCCATGAATCCTGCGAATTCTACAAATTTGGTCAATTCCTTGAGTCTTGCGAATTCCACGAATGTCACGATACTAGCGAATATAGTGCATTTCTGAAATTCTGTTAATTTTACTAATTCCATTCAATTCCATGAATTCCATGAATTCCTTAAATTCCCC
>JAAAKG020176374.1:0-26627 GCA_010014905.2 Druon quercuslanigerum | reverse complement strand
GAAATCTTGTAGACTTGCGCATGATTTCTTTTAATCTTTCGATAATTTATAAATTTAAAAAATTGTGTGAAATATGGTAGCTTAACCTCAAAAAAGTCGGTCTCATTCAAAAAGAAGGAAACCGATTCAATATGACCTTGCTTAAAATGGTCATTGCAGTACATGGCAGATTCAAAGGTGCTTGAGAAAATGACCGATTCACATAGTGGCAAATAGGTGCAAATGACAGATACGCAATTCGCAGAGTAGTCTTTTCAATAGATTCTTTTTTCCTGAGTAGTTGTCTGAAACATCACTCCATAAATTTGAACTCAATTCTTTCCTGTTAAAAAATTTTACAAAATGTAAAGCTTTGATGTTATTTTAGCCATTTTGAAGACTTGCGACTGAAATAAATCGCCTCTTATTTGAATAATTAATGAAAACATTAAAAAAACTCTAATTCAACTTTTCTTCTTTTTAGGGTCTTTTTATACGTGCAAAATAAATTTCGAAAAAGAGAAGGAATTTATATTTAGTTGTTTCTTGATTTGTTAGATTTTGTTTAAAAAAAGGAAGCAAAAGTCTGAATAGAAACTTATTTTTTATACATGCAATTTAAGTGCATTTACAACGCCATAATAGCAATGAAATGTGTCCTTATACTTTTCCTCTTTAATTAATTTTATAATTAAAAGAAGATCGAATTTTAGAGTTAAATGCTGCTTTTTGTTAATAAATTTCAGTGCTTAGGGATAATTCAACAGCACTGAGGAATTTATTCCCAATTTCCACTAAATAAATCTTGAAAAGTGACGTTTGTTACCTCACTAAATGGACGTTCTTTCGGAAGTGTTTTCCTGAATCAATACGTACTTAACTGAAGTAAATAAATCCGTGGCACAAAGAAAAGAAACGCAGAAAACACGTTTCTTTTCTTAGAGAACATTTTGTTGTTTAAAGTAGAAGCAGAGAGAAATATAATCGAAGGGTGCCACAATCAAAAAAGTGAAGTCACATTTGGCCGATTTTTAGGAGAGATGAAAAAGATGATATAAAATCTAATTTTCCATTTAAGTTATAGCTGAGAATTTTATTTCCAGATTGTTAGGTGCTTATAAAGATAAAAAAAAGTTTGATTGAAAGAAGTCATCCTCTTCTGGGAAAATGAAAGAGGAAGTTATAAGAAAATTAGTGTTTTGATATTATCCAGTGATGTTAAGTTCTTGGATCTCATATAGTTCAAATTTACTAAAATGACCTTTTTATCGACAAACATTGTTTAAAAATTACACAAATCGTCTTAAAGTTTCTTGAATATTACTTGTCCGTCTTGACGTAGAGGATAGGATATAGTATCATGTGACGTCACACACTGTGTTAACGTAGTGTGTTGGCGGCGCCAGGCCCCCTTTTTCCGACTGAAACATTTTTTAAGTTAGCATTCAAAGGACCATTTACGCAGATTAAGAATTTAACTTTACGACTATGTTTCATCTATGTTTCCATAAATATCCAAGAACCTTGTGATAACTTTCCTAATTTTTCTAGCACCATTACAGAAATTTTTGATACATTTCAAGATATTAACATTCTTATCATTTGGATGGAATGTCTTTTATTTGTGTTATTTTGGTCCTATCCAGTTTTCGTCAATTCTAGACGTTTTAAGACCCCTGAGTCAGAAAAAATAGTTTAAGAAAATGTCTTTCTGTCGGTCAGTCTGTTGTCTGACGACACGATAACTTTCGAAGGAATTTTCCAATAAGAATTTTCTTTTCCACACTGCAAATTTTACGGTTTTAGCCATGGAAAATAAAACTGAAAACCCTTATAATTCAACCTTTCGGTGAAACTACGCCAGATACGGTAAAACAACAAGAACCCAAAATTATTTTTTTTTCAAAACTTCTACAAAGTTTTTGTCATCTATTTTTTAATAGGAATAATAGTTTTCGTTTTAAACGTAGAAAATGCCATGAGAAAATCAAAAATTCAAATGTACAGCATAATAATGTAAAAGACTGTAAAATGGCCAACAAGAAAAATTTATATTTTTGAATAAACCAACAAAATTTTTCTTCACCAGTTTTTAATAGCACCTATAAATTGGCAGGAAAATTAGAATTTTTAAAATCTCATTATTTAGATAGAATTTCTTAGTTTCATGTGATTTTGACCCGAACCATGATAATCAAAACTGAGAAATATAATAATACAAGTTTCCCAGGAAACCGCGCAAGATACAATATATTAATAAACAATAAAAATATGTATTTTGCGATACCAATCATTATTATAAATTCTAAAAGTATGAATTTATTAAAATTATACATACATTTTTTGGGGTAGTTAGTATAAAATATAATGCAAACTGAAAGACGTATATTAAAGTCATCATGATAAATAAAATTTATACTTTAGTTTTCAATATATGAATTAACAATCCCTGGCCGAGGTACATATATTTAATATACAAATGATATTAAAGTTTTGAACATGATGTAATAAAGTTAAAATTTTGTACAAAATCGAGTCCGAAGCACGAGATACGTGATGAGAATGTATTCGTTAAGGCCGAGGAGCTTTAACAAATGGGAATTCCTAATCACCAAATTACAGTTGTCGATGCTTTGACCTTTAACCCATCAGCTGCGGATTTTTCTGTTGTCGCGAATTTTCAAATCTTTTTCGATATTTCAGCTATATTACTTAAGGTAACTTAAATTAAGTAGATAATTTTCTACTTTAAATATTGACTTAAATCAATAATAATTTAACTAAATAATTAAAACTTAGATGATTTAACTAATTTAAAAGAGATAAAACGCGTGGTACCATACGGTACCGATATGGGTATATACATATTTTACATACATTGAAAGATTTTCTGAAATACCAAAAATCGAAAATTTTGACCCAATCTTTTCCTTTGCCCCTATTTACACAATTTAATTTATTTTTAAAAGGCATAAATAGAAATTCAAAACATTTAAAAAAAACACGTTTTGCAAAAGATTCCTTTTGATTATAAATTTTCAACCGAGAAGATTAATTTTCTGCAAAAAAGCAGATATGAACCCTTAAAATAGTTTTAACATTCAGCCAAGTAGTTCAATTTTCAACCTCAAGAAATATTAATTTTAAACCATAAAACCGTTAAATACCCTCAAGAACGTAGTTCATACTTTACCCTAGTAGTTGAATTTTGAAAAAAAGATAATTTCTCAACAGAAAATTTAGTAATTGATATTTCAACAAACAAACATATTATTTTAAATACAAAATATTTCACTTAATTCAGTAAAATGAGGTTTTAACAAAGTGGGATTTTTTTAACGGAAAAAGTTTTTACAGTCAAGAAAAATAAAATTTTAACCTATTTGTTATATAAAGTTCTCAGGCAGAAAAGATGCGACTTTGAAGAACTTAGGCCTCTGTACTGAAAAAATACAGTCAAGACAAAAGTTTTAGAATGATTATTCAAACTTATAAACATGAATTTAAAAAATGCAATCATAAGCACTTCTCAATTTCGTTTTTTACGTATTTTTCAATGTTTGATCTCTATAATATTTCTTCATACATTTTTCATCAGTAGGCACAGCTAAAGTATTCAAAACAATTTTCAAAGCTAGCTTAACAAAAAATTGGTTACGCACAAAACGTTTTTAACGATAAACTAAATTCCATTTAACTTTTATTTTACCTCAAATTGAACTAACTGAACCGCTGTGTTCCTGGAATCTCCGAAAAATACGTTACATAATACTTGAATTCAATGTTTCAATTTTTCTCCTTAATTTTTATAAACACGGAAATAAAGGCTTTGGTGAAAATAAGACAAATATTTTTTAGGATATTTTCTTGATATCATTGATAGAAATGAAGCTTGTCTCGGGAAATTTCGAAACATTGCAATTTTGTACGGATCTCAATTTTTCGACAATCGCATCGTCTCAATGGAGCGGAAAGTAGTGGGACGGGTAGTTTGATATGTCGAGGGTTGATGCCGTTCTGGAGGGATAGAGCCCAATGATGGTGGGGCAGGCGTACCAACCCGTGTCAGGTACTCTACCACGCGGTCGTCCGCAGTCAGTCTTATCGAAAACATCCCGCGTTCCTATACTGCGAGAATCTTTGCGACTTTGCGACGACGGAATTCAAAGAATAAACAAAAGCCCAAACGTGCATAGGCAGCTTCAAAAGATACTTTATTATTGCAAAATGAAATTCATTCCAGAATATCGTTCTTCAAACGTTGGTACTTAATCATTACTTCTTTTATCTGATATAAGGATCAACGCAAAGGTTTCGAACTTTACTTAACTTTTTCTGAAACTTTCTTTTCAAATTGAATAGAGTGGACTTTAAAGTTTCTCTAAGTACATTTCAAAAAAGAAGTAGAACATTTTATACTTTGTTTGTCTTTTCTTACTATGCAGTGCTTTCGTTTTGGTTCAAATTAGCAGTGCCCTTTTTCAAAGTAGCAAGGATCAGTTCCTGCAGAATTTTGTGGAACAGTTACCTTTTTACAGGTTTGTCTAACTCTACTTAGAAATAATTAGAAATAATTAGAAATGCATACATTATTCCAATAACAGTAGATTACTGGAGAATTTAGCGCTTCTCATTCTTTTTTTTTTTAGCAAATTAGGTCTCTTAGGGTATTTCACAGTGTATTAAATTTGTAGTTTTAAATCCTCGCTATATATATTTTAAAAATGATTCCAAAATTCTGCTCAACAAGGAAATATTTTTTCATTGCGTTTTATAAAGTTCTTTATAAAGGTGCAATTGGGAACATCGGTGATAAATGGTCGACCGCACTTTATCTCAGTCTAGTTTTCAACAGTTTCTTCTCACGCGAAGATTATAACAGTTAATGAATTATCTGCAGCTTGTTAAAATTGTTATCGTGACATTAATCACTTTATTACTGCCTCCTCAATGAGTGCTTGAACGACGTTGCGACCTCTCCTGCAATTACTTTTTTACATGACAAGACTCGTCTCAATGAAAAATGATGTTCTTGGTAAGCCAGGAGGGCTTTTACGCATATATGCAAATTACGGCCCAGAGATGTTCTAGAAACGTCCTGTAGAAATACTAGTGTTTGAACGTTATTGGTACTAATTACAGTCATGTGAATTTTATAATTTATATTATGACTTTTTTAAAATAATGATTATCTGAATTATTGAACTCAATATTCTTCATCTGAAAATAATTTGATTTTTAGAATTGAATTTTTTCTTATTATTTGCTTCTCATCGATTTTTGAAAAATGGTTAAATTTAAATAAATTATGGCTTTTTTCAACAGATAATATTGTCTACATCTCTACTACCATTAGCTTTAAAAGTAACATTTTCTATGGCTGATATCATTAAAACAATTTTTATCAAGAAAATATTATTTTTAATAAATAAAATTATTTTAATATTTATTACTTATTTTCGAAACTGAAAACAGCAGCGTTCTAGAGAAAGGTTTCCCTAAAAAATGCATGATTTATTAAAGTTAAATCTTTTTTTATTAATTTGTAACAAGTGTCGGATAAGAAAAATTAAATTACAAAAACTATGATTTGATTCATAATATTATTTAAATTCTTAAAATCATAGATATATTTTCCCACATAACTGATTTTTTACACGATAAATGCCGTAAAGGAAAAAGCTCAGCTTTCATTTAAGCTTAACAGAACATTTTTTAATTATGTAAATTCTAAAAAAGTGAGAGAAATCACAAAGTTAGCCTATTTTTGGACCTCCCTATTGACCTGGGGAAAAAATATAAAAATATGTTACAGGTATCGAATTACTCGTAATTGAAAACCAAAGTGAGCATCGCTTTTCGTTTTCTAAAAATTTCAAAAAATTACCCCTACTTAGGTATTAAGAAGGCCCCAAAAAAATTTTAAAAGAAAATACCACTAATTATAAAATGATTTTTCATTGTACTTTTCTAAAAAATAAACCTGACGAAAGTAAAATCACGTATTTTCTTGATTTTATAGAAAAAATACAAGCAATTGGATACCTGTAACATATTTTTATCACCATCATTTTTAACATGGCTGAGAAAAAATGAAACATTTTTGCGTCTTGCACTTTTTTTGTACGATGAACCGTTTGCAATATATAAACAACTGGTCTAAACAAATGATTTTTTAACAAAATTGCCATATTTTCACAGTGTTACCTCAGAATCTATTACTCAGAAAATTTTGTAACTTGTACATTGTCTATATCGAGGATACATCTCTTGATACGAAAAAGAAATTTTCCGATCGAGTAAAAACTTCTCTCCCTAAATTGTTATTCAAAAGTTGTTACTTTTAAGAGGAAACCGTTTAGACTCTTCGTTTATTAATAAACAGTCATCTAGTTCAACCAGTATCATAATATTGCTTCAAATTGTTGAAATTCATAATTTCTTTTGCTAATTTGTTTATAACAAATGAGCATTTTAAACATTTAACAAAGTAGCATTTTTGATACCTCTGACTTATAATTTATAACTATTGTTATTAAGAAAAACGCTCAATTGAGAAAATTGAATTTTTCTTCATTTTTTATGAATCCATGGCACAAAATAAAACTTTTCACTCTCGCGATATTTTCTCGTACGACGAGCCATTATTTATGTAAGACCTTATAAACAATGTATTTTCATAACATACGCTCCCCTAAAGGCCACAATTTTTCATTTATTAGCGAATACCTTTTTTACATCCTGAATTTTACTATAAACAATGTAATTAGCTTGGGTAGTATTTGTGATACCTGCGCTATTTTGTTTATAACTATTGACATTACCAAAAATGCTTAATTAAGAAAATCAATTTTTTTGTTAATTTTTTAGATAATCTGTGCTACAAAAAAACTTTTCTCTCTCGTGATATTTTCTCGTACGACGAGCAATTATTTATTTACGGCCTTATAAACAATAAGGCGCGGCTATAAAAAATACTACCCAAGATAATTACATTGTTTATGGTAAAATAAAGCACATCAAAAAGGGTAGTCGCTAATAAATTGAAAATTGTGGCTTTCAGGGGTGGGTATGTTTATAAAAAACACATTGTTCATAAGTCCATGAATAAATAATGGCTGGACATACAAAAAAATCACAAGAGTGAAATTTTAATTTTGTGTCATAGATTAAGAACCAAATAAGGAAAAAATCTACTTTTGGGGGACCTACTTGTGCATACAGAAGTGTTAGTGGCGACGCGACTGGATTACACGTCGCGTCGCTAGCGAGGTCCCAAAAAAAGGCAAACAAACAGCCTATTTGCCGGTCACTCTTTATTTTTGTCCTTCACTTGGAAAGATTCTTTCCTTCACGATATTTTTTAAAATTATTATCGTCTAATGAAAAAAATCTTGTCATACTTCTTTCGCTGAATAATCGTCTAATATAGAATAATTTGTTTGTACCAAACATTTGTTATTCTTCATCAGCTTTCCCATATCTCTGGAGCAAGTTTATATTTTTGTGAAAAATTTAAACTTAAGTTGTCAATCGTTAGCGAAAACTGAATTTCAAAACCTGTGAAATTACAACCTCCAAATTCTTGGACGATTTTCTCGTAATTTTTGCATTTTACCCTCATTCAGAAACTCAATATCTCGTGAATAAATTTTTTTTTTCAACTAAAGATTACCTTTTTTTGTACTTTGCAGCCTAGCCTAACTTTGTGATTGCCAGCTGACACATTTACTTCCCTGAAACTATATAAAATTTTCTGATCAAATTTGTCATTACTGCTACACTTAACATACAGTATAGCTAAAAGAAAAAAAAGCACCGTTTTCTTTTAAGCCTAAGATAAGACTCGAGAAATTCTTACAGTCAATAGGAAGAGCGTAGTAGACAACATTTTGTCTCAATATTAAGACATTTACGATTCTCCGTAAAAAGCTTTTCTATAATTTTATGTTATGTTTTTTCTGAAAGAAAAATAATGATTTTGTTTTTAAAAAAAGTTTGAAACTGACGAAAAAGTTGTTTTACCAATGTTTTTTGTAATTGAAGTTTTTCTAACTGTCTTTTTTATCAGTTGTTTAAAAAGTGTAGAATTTTGCTCAATTATGGCTAAGATTTTCGGGGAATACATTCCCTGCTTACCTACTATTTCGAGTTTGCAAAATAAGTAAATAATCCTAAAATATAGTTGTTTGTTTAAAAAGGTTTTCTTTAAAAAATAGTTTAACGAATTCAGCCATAGACAAATTTACTTTCACAATTAGAAACAGTAGGGTCGTATGGAATGTCCCCCTTCCAAAAAAACATAATTTACTAAGATTCATACTTTTTTGAGATTGATAAGAAGAGATAATAAGAATAAATTCAACTCTACAAGGCATTGTTAAAATAATTTTTTTGTAACTTTCAAAATGTATTTAGTAAAACTGCTTTCGTTTATTTAAAATGCCATAATCGGTAACAATATGTTTTTTCTTAAAATCATAGAAAAACTCCTTTTCGCACATATATGATTTTTGGCCCGAAACCTATACCTTCAAAATTTTGAAATTTAACAATTTATGTTTTAATTGGAAAAATAATAAAGTATCATTTTTTATCTACACTTTTGTTTTAAAAGGAATTATTGTTTACAAATTTTATATTCTTAAGGTATACTCTACGTACAGAATCGATATCAGAATTAATAAAATCCTTTCAATTATTTAAAAATTCGATAAAAAAAGACTCACTGTTAATTGCCGAAAATTTTATAGGAATTTTTTTACATTTTATATTTTTTTTAAATTTCAAAGGAAACTGTTTTGCTTCAGCTTCAATTGTAGTTAAAATCTGCAATTCCTTAAAAATTAACATATCGTTTAATTTAAAGTCCATAATTGCACATATTATGTAAATCATAAGAATGTGTAATTAATTTTAAAAAGCGTGTCATCTGGAACAAAATTCATTCGTCAAATTTTATCTGTTAAAATAATAATTGTGTAAACTTTTAATAATTCTTTTAATACAAGAATCTATAGGACATTGAGAATTCTCGACAAACATATATTAGAATCGACGACAAAGAAAACATTGTAAATGATATATTTTCACTGTCACTTCTTATATTTATGCGCTGATGAAAGTCAATTAGAAATACAAAAAACATGGCTTATATCTATCGTGGAAGTAGATCAATAAAAACAGTACAACATTTTCCTTTTGGGAAATATTAGAACGTAAACGTTATAGTCGTTAGCGAAAACAATAGCCATTTTTATTCTTTAAATAATTTTATCGCGCTGTAAGGAAAATAAAATGGCACAGCAGAAATAAGAAAACGACACAAACATCAATTTAGTATTTAATTTGCAAAAATGTTTTAAAAATAAGGGTAATTAGAAATTAGTAATTTAGGTTCTCAGTTGAATACGGGAATATTTTGAAATTATTCTGAAGTCAACTGCAAGAAAAATTATTTTACTTTATTATCTTATTATCTTTATTATCTTATCTATTCTTGTTTTATTTTATTTTATTATTTATCTTATTTTATTATCTTATGTATTCTTTATTATTTTGTCTACTTGACAATTGGATTAACATGGAAGAATAGTCAATAATAAGAAAAAATATCAATGGATTTCTTATATCTCTTGAAAGTAGGTCGCATTGATAATATTTGGTCGGTGGTATAAAATACTTTTGCGATAAGAAACTGCTAGTTCACCCTTCCAGTTCTTTCTTATAGTTATATAGGTACAGAGTGACATTTTGAAATTATCGCGGAGATTCAATCAGGGGTTGGTAATGTGAAAAGATAAATAGCTGGAGGGCTAGTAGAAATTTATTTTTTATGTGTTGTCTACAGAATTGTATTAGGATGGCTGACAACTTGATTTGATAAAAATCGAACATGCCAACAAAAATAATGTCGATTCATATGTGTCTAATGTGAATTAAAATTTATTTATCGTGAGTATAGACAACATTAAAAACCTAAACTTTCATTTTAAAAATCTCCTTGAGTATCGTATTTTAGGAATTGCATTTAATTTAATTATATAAAATTGGAAAAAATGGTATTCCCTTTAATCCTAGCTCACGAGTACATTGCAATTTATTTTCATCTTTTTTCGTCCTGCTCGCGAAAGCTAGACTTGCAAAAGAACTTTTAATCTATTAAAAAATTTTTTGCTGATTTCTTTTTAATTTTAGTGAACATCAAACTTCTTTTAACATTAATATAAAGATATTATTCATAGAATTGTTACCAATTAAAAAAAAATTCCTCGATGCAATAGTTGGAAAATCTAGGTGTCACAGTGGATCAAAAATAATAAGAAATATGAATAAGGTAAGAGAAACAAATACAATTTTATTTGCAGTTGATGAATAAATACGATAAGAAAATAAAGTAGAGCAGCCAGAATAAAAAAGATTAATCAAAAGTAATCAGAAAGGAGGAAAACAAATTTCGCAATTTGATTTGTTTCCGCATCGTCGTATTAAAGAATCTTTTGCACGCGATTTTATGTAATCTGCTTAAATTTTAATATTTAATTTGGTACAAGGATTTAGAAAAAATAATTTTCGCAACAGGCAACTGCTTTCGTAGTTTTAAATTGTTCTAAAAATTATTTTTAATATAAAACTATACAAATTCAATAATAAGAAATTTTTATAATATAAAATCGTTTAAATGATCAAAGTTTTCAAATTACAAATTGTAGATTCATTCTTACCGCAACTAGTTTTGAGTAGTTTAATATTCTACCATTTATATTTTAACCATTTATAAAATTGTTTAAATTTAAAATTATGTACATTGTACAGGGATAATTTTTCACTTTACGCAGAATCCATTCGATTTTTAAAATTTGTATATATGGTGAGTTCCTTTAAAAGTTTAAATTTGTCAGTCTCTAATTTCAAACATTATGGTTGAAATTTTTAAGAAAACAATATTTTAAAAGAGTTTTTGTCAAAAATGGTTTATTTTAGTGGTATTGAAATCAAAATGGTTCCATTTTAAATGATTATAATGTAGAACTGTGCAGTACTTTTATTACTAGAGAGAAAAGTATGTTGTTTTAAATTGCTAATAAAATATTCCTTTCTAACATCATATTATTGAAAATACTACTTAAAATAATGCTATAGTAAAACCTTAAGTTAAAGAAGCCTATTTCAAGACATATAAGTTCAGTGAAAATATGTTATTTTGTGAATTTTCAGGTACTAGTTAATGATCAGAACTTCAGATGCTCAAATCACGATATTTTTTCTCCTTTAATTTCACTGGCACGGAAATTGAATTCTCAGTTTAATCGATAGGTCGACGTTGTGACGAGGCAATGAGAAAGTAGATTGAGGGGTCTAGGGGGCCTAGAACGAGCCGGGTTCGGTTAGAAACTTTGCCAAAAAATCAGGTGTCCCTTGGGGCTTTATCCAGCTTCCACTGAAATTATTTGGAACAAAACGCTCGGTCTATTTGGCAATCGTAATTTATCGGCAGTTTGTACTGTGCGAATCGAAAGGGTCGTTACAAAATTTACGGTTTTTCGAACTATCCTGGGAAGTCTCGCAACAGATTTGTCCATCGTAACAATTTTTTTTTTATTCTATAGAAATCAGATTTTTCTTGAAATATTTCACAACAGTTTGACATATTCACATACATTTTTGTTTTGTAAAAGTATAGCAGTGAAGGACAGAAGCAAAGCAAAATTATTCTTTCCTTGGTAGAGAATTTTTTCTTAGAGCATACATTTTGCTTTTGTACTAAGCTAAACACTTCTGTGCACGGTAATAGAAGTAACTTGATTGCTTGTTTAAAAATAGTTCGAGGTAGAAGAAGTATACAGTTATTTCTATTAAAAATGTGGCTATATCAGAAAGTTCGTAATGCCGAAAAGTGAAAATAAATTGCTATGAATAAATCTGAACAATTTTGAATTAAAAATATTAAAGTTTAAATGATTTCAAACTAGAAGCCTCTCATGTCAGAATTAACAATGTTAAAATGTTTAGACCTAAACAATTTCAAACTGAAAAATGTAAAAACTTTATGATTTTATACTAAACGCATTCTAAATGGAACGAAATACTTAGTTTGGAATCATTCAGAAAGCTAAATGTGGCAGCAGTAATATTTTATTTTTAACTTTAGTTTCATGCATAGAACTCTTTTATGGAAAATAATTCTTTGAAAATTGTTTTTCGCAATTTACTCAAAATAATTTTGCCGAAGACAACACTGAAGACAGTGATGAAAAGGATTAAATTGTTTATAAAGAAATCGCACAAGTTATTATATAAATATTATGTAAGTTTTAATTTTTAGAATTTGTTATGAAAAATAATAAACAAATGTAAATTATAATGTTTTCATTATAATTTTGGTGGTCGGCTGGACCTTCCAATCGTCCGCTGTTATACAGACGTTAATATTGCAGGACGAGCTAGCACGTGTACTGTACAGGGCGGCGCTGAGATCTTAAATCACTGGTGACTTTAAAACTATAAAACTTAATTGCCTGATATTTTCCAAAAAACTTCCTTGAATCCTAACAAAAGTTTAGGTGACCGTTAATTTTAATTTTCTGAAAATTCGTTCGACTCCCAAAGCGTTTGAAACATTCAAAATCTGATCTACGCCATGAGAAGAATAAAAATCGTTATAAATTTGTAGTGACAATTAATTGAAATTCTATAAGAACCATTATTTTCGTTATGTGAAGGTGCATATTTTCTGAAATTTTTATTACAAAATTCCTATTAATAAAGTTTACTATAAGCAATAAATTTTTATATTTGAATATGTTATTAAAAAATTAAAAATTGACCTGAAAAAAATAAGACCCAGGGGCCAACTTAAACGACGGCGTTTCGAGCGTATCCCCATTTGATCGCCAGCGGTTCAAGTATTTGGAATGAACTTTTGGAACCACAGTAAAATCATTTTGAATGATTTTAGAATGAGAATATTTTGAGGCAGAATGAATAGTTCGATCAAAATTATGTGTAATTATTTGGAATGACTGTAGATTTACAACGGAATCATGCGAAAAAACGTGGGAATTATTAGAAATAACAGCGTAATCATTTACAATGAGTTTGGATTTAGGACGGAAATCAAGCAGAATTATACCGCAAAGATAGAAAACTTATTTCAAATGAAATTTAATCCACCAGCAAATTCACATGGAATGAACATTTGATTCAGAATGTTTTGAATTCGTGCGGATTGATTTCGAATGTAAGACTGATTTAAAGAGGTTACATATATTATGAACGTCTACTATACTGCACTTTTCAGAGGGGGATTCTTTTCCTCAGATTGATGTGCTATTCTGGTCTTGTTTGCGAAACAGAGTTGAAAATTTCAAGAATCGTGTACAATGCTTATTATACATATAGGTATAAACAATATTGAAATTACTTTTTACTGCAAGAAGTCGAAATAAGAATTATAATCATCTGCAAACATTTATTTTATAATGGCAAAAAAAGTTTAATGCATTTTTTTTATCTTCAGTTTGTGTATTGCTGTGTTAATATCATGCAACTAAGTCAATTCTACATCTAATTAATGTAACAAATTTTGTCTGTATTTACGTTTTCTGTGTTAAATTGTACCTTAAAAGTGCATTTAAAGCGTCGCCCCAATCTTATTAAAACTCTACTAAATTGTAATTATTATTATTTATTTATTTAACAACATTATGAGATACAAGTTTAATATATAGATATATACATACATATAGGATAATCCGATGCGATTTTTGCTTAGGTTCGAAGACCTGTGCAAAGAAAGAGAAATATGAGGGTCTAATTAATTAGCTTTACAAAAAGTTATAGACTTATTAAGCTAGGAAGACGACAAAGTTCTTTTTTATCTGGAGAGTTTAGGAGCGCTATCCAAAAGGCACCAGAGGCTGTAAGGTCGATCGTGGGCCCAAAAAACGATATACGAACATCTCTGTACATCGAGCATTCTACGAGTTAATGAAAAAGAGTCTCTTCCACTCCCAGATTACAAACTGAACAGATTTGCCCCTTACAGACACCAAAAGTAAGTTCACCCACAGAAAATCTCCCTCTTACGGCACCCATGATACGCACCTGCGCGAGAACTTGAAAGGAGTACCATAAGTCAGGCACTCGGGACCCATTGGATGAACGCAAAGATAGGGCAGCACTTGTAGGGATGTGGACTGCGCCAACCTGCACATGTCCACCCCCCGGAGGTGAGCTTCAAACTTTGTCAAAATTGTCTCTTGCGTGCCTGTAGGGACTGCAAGCCCATTCAGGCCACAGGTCATTTTGTCTACACAACGCTATAAGATTTATTACCTGTAAAACCCAGTTAAATTTTTGAACAGCAGAATCCGATTCTGCAAGGTTCTGCAGGCGTCTTCTCTCTCCAACCAGTTCAAAGCCATTTTTAAGATAATTTAGGAAATTGGGACTCTGCCTCACTCAAGTCTCAGTAAATATCCTGGAGCGTAAGGAGGAAGCATAAGCACTATCTTGAAGAAAGTGGTTTGAATAACCTCGACTACCTCACAGTATCTTAGTTCCCGAATTCCTATGGCATAGAGCAGAACCTTAGCTATGAGACTTTGAAAAAGAATCAATGTTGAGCGCCAGGAATCTGCTTTGGAGTTACGCAGAACCTCCATCGAGCTGCGTGTCATTGAAAGTGAAACTAGGAATCCTGAGTCGTCTCTCTCCATGAAAAATCATGGTCTTGGTCTTCGACTAAAAAATTCAGATCACAATACTCTTTAAGGACACTAATTTTTCTCTGAAGATCAATGCGAAAGTCAGAAAGCATTACGATATCATCGGCATATGCCAGTAGTATAATCTCCCTCAAGTGATTGATAGATATTCCCCTTGCTCCCCGGTTCCGAAAAAATCTTCCAGGTCTCCAATCAATAAAATAAATAAAACAGGACTTAAAACTTTCCCTTGGAGGACCCCGCAAACCACGTCCACCGGGTCAGTAAGATCCTCAGGTGTGCGGTTGGACACCTTAGCTGCATCGTCAAGGCTTTTCATTATCATAATAAATGTTGTGCTAATGTCCAGCTTCAATAGTTTAGACCAAAGAAAGTCGTGATTTACTGAAGAAAAGGCCCTTTTAAAATCAACGAAACACGCAAAAACTTTACGTCCAGGAGTGGAGAGATGACTCTGTATTATAGAACTTAGAACAAATATATGGTCCGTGCAGCCTCTGAAAGCCCTAAAACCTGTCTGAAATGCGGGTATATACTTCGCCGCACTCGTCCACCCAACAAGCATATCCAGGAGGATTCGTGTAAATATTTTTGCAATAGCATTCACGAGCGCTCGGATCCTCTTTATCGCTCTTCTTGAATAACATACACGTGAGGATAGTTGTCCAAGACGGGGGAACCTCCTCAGTCTCCCAGATCCTCCTGAATAGACTCTCAAGATAGTCTAGAACTAATTCGGGTAAATCTTGGTGAAACATGGCGGGGACACTATCGTGTCCAGGGGCTTTCCCCTTTTTACATTTGCGGATAGCAGCCTTGATTTCGTTCATTGAGATCTGGACATCTAGAAGGGGATATGATTTACACCCCAAGAAAGATCAAGGTTCACCTTCAGAGGATACAACGTATTCGCAAAAGTTTGCCATGATTGAATGTCATTGTTACTAGTCTGTGCAAGTCTAGGCTTAAAGAAGTTAACTGCTCTCCAAAACTCCGACGTCCCTCTGGTAGATGCAAAAGCAGAAAGAGTGTAAAAAGTCAGCGAACCCTGACCTTTTACACTCTTTTAGGCTATTTTCAGCTTTTCTTTTAGCATTGAAACATATCTTAGTCAAACCAAAGCTATTACCCTATAAAGCGCGAAGAATTAGCAGGAATCATACAAGCAGTTGAGGACGCCGCCCTAATTGCCGAGATAAGATTTTCGTTTAAGTCAGCCACCGAAAACACGAGTGCCGTCTGCGAATACGGAATAATCAGTGAATCTAGGAAAAACCCCCTTCTATCCTCCCTCCAGGTCAACCTTGCATTTCTATTAACTTCATGCTTTACATTGTTAGCCTCTCGTACCCCCTTTCTTTCCGGAAGCGATAGCTCTACACATACTGGGAGATGGTCGGAGTGACTAGCGATCGTAACAGTTTTGAGGTCCTTTATTACATTTATGAAAGGTAAAGCGCCTGCCGCCAGATCTATAGTACTTCCCCCTTCAGGAGAGAGGCGCGTAAGGCTGGCCGGACAATCACTCTTCAATCTTCCATTAAGTATAGCAAAATCATGTAATTCTAAATAATAAATCAAGGCAGTACCATGTTTACAAATTTCAGGATCAGATACCAGTCTCTCCGAGCTCGCATTCGCCCCCACCGAAATCGTCGCATTGAATTCACCCCCCAGAATTGTAGGAGTGAAAGGATGTAACCTTCTAATCGATCAAGAACCGCATCCAAACCATCGCGCAAATATTGAAGATCAATACTCGGTTTGAAATAAATGAGAGCTTGAATAAAGACCGTAGAATGATCTGTGCACTTTACAAAAATCCACTCCGCGGCGGTATACAACAAGGCGCAAGTAAACCCTTTCCTACTCACATACAGCGCCAACCCCCCACTAATTTACTTACTCGCTTCGCATCCACAGTGAAAGAGCCATGCTGAGACAACCAAGAAGGGGTTGTAGGTGCTGATGGGAGCCAGGTTTCGCTCAAGCAAAAAATATCCGTGTCCAAGTTAAATATTGCTAAATTTCCGACACTAGAAAATCCATGACAGTTCCAGAAAATAATCCGAGCTAACCTTCCCCTCACCACCGAGGACAGATCATTTACCGTCCTCACGGGATCTGTTCGATCCTCTGCGTGGAGTTTTTATGGAGGAAATCTGGAGTGAGTTTCCGGGTAGAAAATCACTCATAGAGCCGTCCCTGTTTCGCCGAGAGCCTTCGGACGAAGAAGCTAATTCCGCCCCTGAACCAGTTTTCCTGGGACTGTGTCCTTCGCCTCAAGAAATGTCTCTAAATAACTGTAAGGACGGCCAGCAAACATGTCGCTAATGTCGTCAGATGACAGCACTTTCCCGTCGAATTCTAAGTGGTTACCTTTCACCGTAACTTCTAAACCTCTATCCCTCAGGATGCTCTGCTTTTGCATGAGCTGCCTTTTGCCTGCCTTTCAAGCTTCGACCTGTCACTGGAAACTGTCAGGCCCATTGCCGTGAAAGACTTCGCTTTCTGGAAGACCTGAGACCTCTGAGATGGAGAGACCAGCCTAATCAATACCGGTCTGGCACCAGGCTCCTTTCCCAGGTGAAAAGCCGATTCCACCACAACAGAATCTACTTCAGCTTTCGCAAACATCCCTCGAACAGACGAGACTAGGTCGTTACTGCATGAATCAGTGTCCTTGAGCTTATGTGGGATCACATTTTTTGTACAGGCATCCCTTCGGAGCTGCAAAGCCTCTTCTTTCAACAGTTTCATACCGTTTTCCAAATCCGTATTCCTCTTCTCCAAATCATCGTTTCTTAATTTCAAAGATTCCGTTTCTCTTGTCAGAAGGTCTAATTCGCCCTGAATCTGAGCAACCGAGCCTTTCAGGACAGCTACATCATTTTTGGTGATCGACATATCATCCTTTATGGAAGTTAGCAGGGTCTCACAACAACAAGCAACACACAACAAAATTTAGGCAAAAACCACATCACTAAAACAAAGTTCAGCTGAACACCAACCACGCAAGTCACCTTTAAAAACTCAGACTCAATTTGAGTCAGAAAAAAACACAACAGGCGAAAACAGACAGAGCACAAACGCGCGCGACCAGTAGGCCCGACGCTATATATCATTCCTACTAAAATGTAATGTTAGTGAACCTATTTGAAATCTGTAGAAGGGGTGCGTCTAGTATAGCGGATTTTCAAGATACGAGGTCAACATATATTGATATTTTATATTATCAGTAATTCATAACTTCTACTAGAGTTATCCGGTTTTAATTTAACATGAATGGTCTAATAAGCGATTTTTTTAAGTTTGCAATAAAAATAATCGTTTTTTATGAAAAATTAACTGACCTTGAATTTTCAATAATGAAAGTAAATTTTGAGTTTTTTTCTCAATTTTTCTCCCAACGCGACACACGACCTAGTACACATTTTTCAATCGGAAGGCGGCCTAATAATTTCATTAACATTTATGTTCATTATTATGCCATTCATAATGGTTTAAAAAAATGGAAAGTTGTCATCGCAAAATAGTTTTACATACTGACAAACCTAAATAGTTTGATTTCCTAACAATTATTATACATACCATAGATAACCATACATATAAATATTATATTTATATATATATATATATATATAAACAATATTTTGACATAATGAATAGAAAAAGAAGCTTGGGAGACCGTGGTTGTAATTCCTTTCAAAAGGATAATTACAAGAATTACTTATTTGAAATTAAGAAACATCGATCTCCCAACTTTCAATAAATGCAGTCTTCTTCAGTTCTAAAGAAAATCACACAAGAATAGCTGAAAAACTTAACATTCGATTTAAATTTGCAAATACCATGCCCAGCACACAAAAGTAACATTCTTTTGTATCCGATTCAGAATCCACTTTGATTATAAAAAGGTATTCATCATCGTTGCAATATGATTCGTTTCCAAAAACGAAGGTAGAGAAGAAGGTCATGAAGAGAAGCGCTAGTGGGATATCATCAAAAAATCTGCTTTTGGTAGCATCATTGTGAAAGGCGAGGGGACTCACATCAAAAAGCACCCCGAATTGTTAGCGGTGAAGGGACTCACATAAACAAGCACCCTGAATTATGGAAGGCAAGGGGAATCACATCAAGAAGCACCTTAAATTTCGAGAGGCCAGGGGACTCACTCCAAAAAGTACCCCGAATAACTTATTATTATTTATTGATTTTCTGTAAAAACGACTATGTCGAAATTCTTTTAGAGAAATGAGTTACTACTGTAAATATAAAAAAATTGAAATCAATCAATATTAGGTAAGTGTCCCAGTAATCGTAACTACTACTACTCCTACTGCTACTACTACTATTAATGCTACTACTGCTACTACTACTACAACAACATTAAGCGGTCCCAGTAATCGTAAAATTATGTTATAATTTGTATATATTGTTACAAAAATATGTTAGAAGAAACATTTAATTGTAAATCTCGCTCATTTTTAGCCTTTTATAACAGCAAATAGAAATGATATTCATTCAAATTAAATAAATAGCAAGAAAATCGGCATCGCGATTACTGGGACGTTTACCTTATATCTAACTTTAAATTTGTAAATATGACCCAGTCTGCTACTAATAACAATTTACGTACGGCAACTAATTCCTCCCATCCTATTTTCAGACAAGGGTGATTTTGAACAAAAAAGCTCTCTTTTAAAACTATTCTCAGGCAAATAAAAAGGATCCAATTGAGTGATAAACTCACAAATACTTTAAATATTGAAAACTCAAGGTCAAATTCATTTTAAAAAAATCGGTTATTTTTATTGCAAACTTTAAAAAAACCCTTTTCAAACCACTCATGTTAAGTTTAAATAGGGCAAGTCTAGTAGAAGTTATCCATTATTGAAAATATAAAACGTCAAAACATGTGCCCCTTTTTCTTGACCCTGTATCTTGAATAAGATTGGGAACAACGAGATATTAGGGGGGTACACATGGCAATCATTACATGCTTGCATTCCTAGATCCTCTATTTTAGAAATTTATTTGAGTTAAAAGAATGTCTCTGTTAATTAATAAAAACTTACGAAAAGGAAATTATTACTGAAATACATCATTTCTTTATTTAAAAAATATAAACTACGTTATTATTTACAATAAAAAAATGTTTTCTTTTATTTGAAAGTATTTTTATGTTAAATTCAAAAGTTGTTAAGGAAACTATTTCTGTACATAACTCAAGGAGAATATTTTTCTGGGTGTAAATAATTGATAATTCTGCGTGATTGTCACATAATATTTTTTGGGTTTCCATTTCGACTCTGGTCTCGATTACAAGCTTTCAATTAGGGAACTTGGCTTTAGCACTGGTTATTTCTCGTTTGTATTCGTCCCTAATCAAACTTCATCCCTTCCAGTAATCTGAGTGTCACAGCTGAGTCACAGCATCCGCAAACCGAAATCTGCGAGATAGAAGGGTGGCCAAAGATCCGTGACACGCCAACGGCATGTTCTTCTGATAATCTTGCCCTCCTATTATAGTTCCCCTTGTACGAAGTCTTTACATTTCGAATTATATACCCAAACGAAATAAGTTTCCAGGTTATTGTCTCGTAAAATCTTAACGGCTGACAATTTTGGTTACTAAATTTGTCATTTAGTCATGAATTTGATGAGATCTTGTTAATATAGAAAAATCCGTACATAAGGTTACTCATTCCACAAAATTACAGAAAGATCTTAACAATTTTTTTCAAACATATAATTGGATACAAATTCTGCAAGCAGTTCTCAACCATATTGATTACTACATTCAATGCGAAAATAGATCATACAGTAGATGATCTTGGGTTTAAGAATGTTTGAAATCATTTCATAGATAATAGGCCTTAAATCTAGAAGGTGGGCGTCTACATGAAAAGGGCCGTGACTGCCAATATTTCGCGCAGTTTGGCTCAAAATTTTAATTTTCTATTTTGGGCAACGTATTTTCCAAAAATAAAACCAAAATAATAAGTCCTATAAAAAAATGATTACGAAAAAATTAGTAAGACTTTTTAAAGGTTCTAATTTCTCATTCATGCTTTATCCCGTATTTTGCGTCATTTGGCTCAAAATTTTAATTATGGATTTTTCACAGTATTTTTGATAAATAAACCCAAAAAAATGAGTCCTATCAAAAAATGCTTACAAAAAAAATGGTAGACATTTTAAAAAACTTTAATTATTCTTTGAACAAATTTTAACGTATGTGTCGTGGTTTGTTGTAAAATTGGAATACTTAAATTTTTATAGAATTTCCTGCGTATAAAACCATAACCGTTGTTGTTTAAAGTATGCTGTTTCAAGAACTGGCCCTTTCTTTTAGAACAAAAAAGTGTGCCAAAGCTCGACATGATCTGTTCATTTTTTCGACAGTTATCGTGTTTACGTACGAAGAGACAAACATCCAGACATACAGATATACAGACAGACATACAGACTGACACCATCGCCAAAACTTGACTCTCGGCTTCAGGGGGCCTCAAAATTGGGAGATTCGTTGAAAAACTGATAAAATTTTATGCAATGAATTGATGGCAAGCGGTCCCGCAACATCGAGTCAGCTGACATGGGTGCATCGCTCTACTTTAATGAAGTTCACTCTTGTCAGTCTCTTCTCGACTCTGAACTCAACTATCCACCGCACCAATACAACCTTTCCACTGTTTTTCTCCTTTTCTATCCAACCACCCCTTCGATCGACTGACATAGTTTTTTATGCCTGGGAACTCTCATTTTCTAGTCCCAGAAGTCCACGTAGTAAATTGTTCCAAATCGATTTACCTTCTTCATCTTTGTTCAACCATAAAGGAGGCAGTTCACACCACAGTAAGTTTTTCTACTGAAGGGTTGCAGCCTGGTGAAACTTAAAAAAGTTACCGAATGTTATACCATGAATGACCAATAAAGTAAACATAAATTACCGAAGAATTATCAAATATTTTAAGCTTTAGTTACATTAATAATATCCCTTACAAAATACTGTACACTAACCGACGTACGCTTCACATCGAAGTAAAATCTACGTCAGTAGAAAAATTTACTGCTATGTGAAGTTGTTTTAAAAATCATAAATATATGACTATTAGTTTATTTAAAATAATTAAATGCATACACTTCAAAAAAAATTAACTGGCTTGTATTCTTTACTTACATCTGAGTCAGGCCATGACAACTGTGCCCATGACATTTTAGGGATTTTTTGAAAAGTGACAAAAATTGGAAAAATTTGTAGATAATAGAATAACAAAAAAATACTTTTAACCTTTTTTTGAAAAACCGCAACGTTTTAATTATTTTTAATAATAATGGTTTTTGCCACTTTTAATTGAAAAATTAATAACTTACGACTCGTTTGTAATAATCGAATCAAATTTTTTTGACAGTTGCAAAGCGTTTTCTCTTTTGAATAAGAATTTTTTACCATAATATTTCTAAAATTATGATTTTTTTATTAACAATTATTTAAACAAATTCGATTATTTATGACTACAAACGCGTTTGTTTATACTTATTTGTTTGTATTCATATTCTTCTAAGTTCTATATAAATCGGTTTTTTCGGTTAAAAAAATGCGTCTGGGATATAATTTTACAAGGATATGGTAAAGAACTATTATTTTAGACATAATTACAAGCAGTGCACAAACTCAAGCCTTTATGCAATAACATGTGTGACCGAAGAAGTATCGCTAGAAAAAACCTTGCAATGAACAATTGTTGAATTTACAACTTCAAGTTGATGATACTGACGAGTATTATTAACTAGTGGAACTTTATCAAAACGATTTTCAAATTTTTGTTGTGCAAATCATGTTCTGCTTGAGAGAGTTCTGCTGGAGAGTTCGTTATCAGTTTGGATTGTGCTGAGAAACTATACGTTTCACATTCAAAACGCAATCCAATCGCATCATTGGAGAAATATCCAGGCCACAGTCCATCCGTATGTGATTTATTACCGTCAAGGAAACGAAAATTTGCATCTCAATTTTGTCATTATATCAGAAAAAGTAACTCATGACACAAAATCTGTACATTTATTTAATGGAAAATTTGCCACTTATTTGAAACGAAAATTTGGAACAAGATGTGTTAACAAATTTGTATATTTTTCGGATGGCTCGGCTTCTCAATATAAAAACAGATTTAACTTTCGAAATTTAGCTTATCATAAAAAATATTTCAAAATTAAAGCAGAATAGAATTTTTTGCCACTTCGCATTGGAAGGGGGCATGTGACGGTGTCAGCGGTACTGAAAAAAGGCATGCTTATCGCGAAAGTTTGCAGCGTATCGAGGGAGATCCCATCAATACCCCCAAAAACTCTTTGAATGGGCAAAAGATTTCTTTAATAACATAGGTTTTGATTTTTGTTCTCAAGCAGAACATGATTTGCACGACGAAAAATTTGAAAATCGTTTTGATAAAGTTCCACTAATTAAGAATACTCGCCAGTATCATCAACTTTAAGTTGTAAATGCAACAACTGTTCGTTGCAAGGTTTTTTGTAGCGATACTTCTTCGGTTATACATGTTATTGTAAAATTTTTTATAAATAATGAATGTTGACACTTGTATTAAATTCTTCATTAAGAAAGGTAATTATGTCTCAAATAATAATAATAATTTACCATATCCTTGTACAATTATATCCCAGACGCATTTTATATCGAAAAAACCTATTTATACAGAACTTAGAAGAATTTGAATACAAACAAATGAGTATAAACGATCGAGTTCGTAGCGTAAGCCGCACGTGCTGAGCGCGCCGGTCAAGGCGACAATTATTACGCGGCGCTAGCAAAAAAAAAGTGTATTTTAAGACTTTCAGAGTAAGAATTACCAATTTTTTGTTGGAGAACAGAAAGAAGTGTGCAACTTGCATTGTGTTATATATAATAATAAAAATAATAATTTCAGAAATATTATTGTAAAAAAATTCTTATTTGAAAGAGAAAACGCTTCACAACTGTAAAAAAAATTCATTCGATTATTGCAAACGAGTAGTAAGTTATTAACTTTTCAATTAAAAGTCGTAAAAATCATTATTATTAAAAATAATTAAAACGGTGCGGTTTTTCAAAAAACGGTTTAAATTGTTTTTTTGTAATGATATTATAATTTTATACAATTTTATAATATTTGAAGTATCGGGTTTTTATTATCAAACTTTTACCATTAACATAATTCAAATTTGATTCCAAAGTATAAAACAAAACTCCGAGGCTCAAGATCAATCGGTTGAACTATTAATATATATAATTGAAGAGTTAGGAAGGAGAATGTTCATTGATAATAGTTGAAAGTTATGATGTTTAATAATATTTGAAAAATCGCTTTTTTATAGTAAAGTTATCATAAAAATAATTCAAAGTTAACACGAGAATATGAAAGATTTCTTGATTTGAGATGAATCGATTTACCTATAATCGTGATACATTATGTTGAAGAGTGAGAAAGTTAGGGTAAATAATAATAATTGAAAAATCGAAATTTTATGGTGAAACTTTTATCATTTACACAATTCCGAATTGATGCTAAAAAATTAAAAATTTTAACTGAAAAAAATCGATTGACCTTTGACAGCGATACATTTGATTGAAAAGTAAGAATCTTATTATAATTTGTAGTATTAACAAACGGTTTTTTATAAAAAAAAACTTTTACCATCAACATAATTTAGGGCTAATGCCAAAGTATAAAAAATTGCTTTTCTCGAAACTATTTGATTGACCTATCTTAATAATACATTTTATTTTTGAGTAAGAAAATGATGCTCATTAATAATATTTTTAAATCGGGGTTTTCATTGCAAAATTTTTTAATTCAATAATATTTATTTATTTAATAATAATAAGTAGCTCTAAGAAAGCATCCAGGGTCATAAGTCCTGATGTCATAAGTCACTTGACTTAGTCCGTGGCTATGATGTATAACCGGGTTAATCCGAGTAAAAATTTTGAATCAACAATAATAATAATAATAATACATTTGGTTAAAGAGTAAGGAATTAATGTTGTTTTATACTGTTATTTTCTCTCAAAATTTCCACGTAATGTCGCTATAAAATTGTGTAAAAAATTTAAAATTAGACGCATTTGTTCTAAAATATTTTTAAGTATGTCTATTTTATATTTTTCAGTAGTATATTCTACAGAAATAGATCTACAATTCATTTACTTGGGAAAATAATAAATTCAACAGACGTGGATGAGGTGGAACTTTCAGCATATTTCTTAAATAATCTTTGTGTTATTAAATTGTTTAAATAGGTTTACGAGAAATATTTATAAACTTATTTGAGGATAAAGGCGTGTTAAAAATGTTTAATTAAAATATATAAAATATATTGATAAGCAAACAGTAGAAATAGTAAGACATAGTTGAAATGCTCAAGTTAAAGGACACGTTTACGTAGTTGTAGATGGATTTTCCTATGATTTGCGAAATATAATTCTTTCTATAATTCTATAAGTTAAAGTATAATTTTTGATATATAAGTAAATAACTGCGTTGGATGTAGTTCTTCATTTATGCAAGATATTTTGGAATGAAGTAATTCCTGATAAAAATTAAATTTGCGCTGAATTTTCCAACAGAAATTAAAAGAAAGTAAGCTATTTTTGCAAGAATGAGAAGGGTACTTACGGACTTACATTAATCAAATTTCATTTAATAAAGGGGCTTCTTTTAGTGAAAGAAAAAATATTCTCTTTGCAGAAATAATTGTTTATTTGAATAAACCTGAGCTGCCTTAATATTATACACATATTTTTCTAGACCCTATTCTAAATAATAGCGAGATTTTGGTTTCAGAAATGAACCTGTAAAAAAGCGCGTATTTCGCGTACGAGACAACTTACATTAAATGATGAATAATTATGGATCTACTTTTCATCTAAATCTTTATTTATAACATATTTATAAATGCAATATAATAAGGATATAGATACTATATAGATGACTCAAAATTCGTCCACTGTGACGTATGAGGTTGCTGACCCTTCGCTTTGGCCGGCAAGGATTCCTTTTAGGTAAATCACCTGTTAATTCTTTAAAAACGGGTCAATGGACCGCAATCATAAACACCTTACGCAAGGGAGGTAAACGGTTTCCCCAACACCTGCTCAAAAGGTAGGTATTCATTGTATAAATACCAATTATTAGCCTTTTATTCTTGTACTACGCTCACGCAACGAGGGTCTCAGACCACTTGGTCTGAAGGTCGGTCGCTTACTGTTACGGCGCCTCAACTGGAGGGCGGAAGTAAGGGGGCTCGCGTTTACAAGCCTTTCAGTGGTACAAAATTCAGAAGAATCTCGGGTTTTATTCCTGTAGTTGCTCGAGAAAGCGGAGGTTAAATTTCAATTAGGGACTCGAATTAGGGACTTTTGCCCTGAAATAACCGTAGGCTCGGAAACTCTCGAAAAATAAAAATTCTAGGATTTTATATTTCTGACACGCAGAAGATCGCTAAGATAAGTCTCTTTTGTCGACAGCGTTAGAGGATATTATGCAACTGGGCACTCGTGAAAAGAACTTAACTAAATAAAATTACAATAACTTCGAATTTTATTTTTGTTTAGAAGGGAATTATCGGACAAGTTCGAGAGGGTTTAGACTCTGGGCTTCTCCTACCAACTCGCTTCTGCGATCTGTAATTTTCAGCTACAAGATGCAGAACCTTGTTTTTCGGTTGCGTTGCTCTTTTTATAGTCTCACTCCAGCTCTCCCTTCTCGAGGTTACACAACGTCGTCGAAGAGGGAGTAGCTGGAGTCTGCGCTTTAGAGTTTCTCCTGTGAGATACTGTTTTTCAGAAGTATCACACAGGAGATACTACTTTTGCCTAATTACAAGCAACCCTTGTAATTTGAGGGTTACAATATA
>JAAAKG020176363.1:0-26629 GCA_010014905.2 Druon quercuslanigerum | reverse complement strand
TGGCATGTAGGACTGCTCAGAAAACTAATAAATTACAATTTCCCAAGAGGGCTCATCCTCTTTATAAGCTCTTATCTGCCTGATAAAAAACTCTCAGTCGAAATAGGCCAGACATTCTCAAAAGAGAAATCAATCGGAGCGGGTGTGCCCCAAGGCAGCATACTAGGACCGGAATTCTTCATTATTTACGTAAACGACATCCCTGAGGTTCCCCAAGTTTCCATTGGATTATATGCAGATGACACCGTGTTATTTACTTCCTCCTGGTCCGTTCAAAAAAATTTTAAACTACTTAACGAAGCACTAGAAGTCATCGAGAATTGGGCTAAACTTTGGAGAATAAAAATAAATGTAGCAAAGTCAGAATCCATTCTTTCTTCAGTCAGAAGACCAGCTAAAATTGATCCACCCAAAATTGGAAGCAGCATATCCATGAAACTAAAGGGAAAGCTCTCGGGGTCCTCTCGCGCTTAATTCCTATTATTAATAGACACTCGAGTCTAAAACCCGAATATGGACTCCTGATCTACAAAATGTTTATACGACCAATCATAACTTATGCATGCACAATAATGGGAGGCGCGTCAAAAAGTAATATCAATCACATTTAAATCATACAAAACAAATTTCTCAGAGGTATCACAAAAACCCACAGATATACTAAGAACTCTGTTCTTCACAGAGAATTTAAACTACCATACATTTCAGAGTACATAAAAAAAACCGCCATTAAATTCTATGAATCTACATCATCACCTTTTGAACATATTTCCTCTCTGGGGAAATACAGTTTTGATCCATTTCGCAAACACGCAATAAAAGACTTTCTCACGAAATAAGTCACCCAGGTCGTGGTGGCCCTGTCACTCTCGACCTACTACAAACCTTTTTTTTCCGACCCTCTACCCCCCTTCCTCCTCTCCTTCTTTTTTCATCTTTTCTTCTACAAAATAAATGAACAGATTATTGTGGTTTTTCCCGCCTGTGGGCTTTTTCCGACACATAATTAATGCCAACTTAAATCCAAGCCATGTCAAATCTCTCTCAGATTGTGTAATAATGCCCAAACGGGTAACGCACAACAACTTCTTTCAGTCCGACCATTCTTGGAGGAGATCATTAATCCGTTCGTTGGATCTCACAAGAAGGGGCGATGATTGGGGCCCCCTCATCCCCACCCTCTTTTTTCTTTCTTTTTCAGGACTTATTACTTCAGGCTCTACGAGGAATGAGACTCACTTGGTCTCATTAATACACCTTCCAATGAAGACAGAATTTTGAATGGAATAAGCTTCACTCAAAGGATGCCACTCTCAACGGATTCTCCTGTGTCAAATAAAACTTCCGTTTATTAAACTATCCGAATTCATGAGGATTCGTATAGTTAGACGTAAGTTTATGGGAATTTATCTTTTTATTAAATAAATTCTTTTATGCATGATTGTAACGACATTGCACTCCATATACCTCATTGTGCATGTTTGCATTTACCTCGTTGTGCAAAGGAAGTTTTGGTTTTTGGTTTAATATTGGAGGAGGATCCTATTAGTTTATTTTTATATGAGAGGGATTTTCTAAAAATGAATTTAACTCACAGCTAAAATACGCAATCGTCTTTTCCTAGGGTGAATTCACAACCCGTCACTTTTGTCTTTCTAATAATCATTTAAACAGTGGGAATTTTTATTGTAAGAATTTGTCTTACTCAATTGTTTATTTAATCATCAAGCTTAGTTATATAATGGTTAGGGCTAGTTTTGAGGTTCTCAGGAAAAAAGTATCATGTATAACTAGGGGGAGAAATTTCTGTTTCTACGGTTCGGATGTGCTCGGTTAGAGACCCTCAAAGAAGATTGGAGATACGGGGTACTTCAATTCTGATTGGTGCCGCTGGAAAGGAACAAGTTGGCCTACTATGAACTTTGATTGGTTTGAGTTAACGCCATTTTCAAATCACAATTTTATTTGCAAGCGAATTTAATACAGAATAGAAACAATACTCATCTCAAGAACATTAGAAATTATTGGGGAGGTTAGTTATTAAGGTTAGGTAGGAATAATATTTACTTTAAAAAACATAATAATTCAAAAATTTCACAAGTAAAAGCATTAAAAAAAGTGAAAATGCTCAAACTTTTCGCGCCCCATAAAAATAAAAAAGTTCCGGCACATCAGCGAGCATTGATTTAACTCTCCGTAGAGGATCTCTAGCCACTCCTGACAACATTTCTGTTGAATTAAAAACGTATAAGTAAATGGAGGGGTAAGTTTTTGGGAAAATAATAATTTTTGCCATTTTTGGAAACAAGGCAGGGCGCGACCCTGACGTTCTAGAGACTTCTACTAAGGGTAGAATTAAAGATGGAATCTCGTACATGATTTAAGGTGATTGTATTATAAATAATGTTTCCATCGCCTATATTAAGCTGATACGACTGAAAATAGGCGAAGGAACATTTTTTTTTAACATAATTATCTTAAAATACTAGGTTTGACTTTTAATATGATTCAGAAACTAAAAAACTACCGAAAATACCTGGTTTTGGTCCCGGTACAATTAATTCATTTTTTTCTGAGGTTTTGGGTTTTTTTTGGTATAGTTGAAAATATAAGCTATAGAAACATCCTTTGATTAGGATGTGTACTTAAATTATATAGAATTTTTTACCTGATAATCTACTTTTTGAGAAAATGTGAGTTGATTCGTTTTGCTTAGCCATCCTTTTACCTTCTTCACGGAATTTCGGGTAAATTTTAACGCTAGGGTGATCATAAACAAGCTTTTTGTATTGCCACGAGTTTTGAAAAACTTTTTATTTTGCACTAGATGAAAGTCTTACACTGTCCAGGGAATTATTTCTAATCCGATAGTGATAATCAAGAAGTTTGCAAGCTTCGCGACAATACTTGTAATATCCTTTTTCTACAAGGTAGGAGGACCAGTATGCTTCAGGGAATTTTAAGTAATTTGTAGTCCTGGAATGACAATAAAGAAGTACACGCGGTTCGTGACGATCCTGCTATACTTTTTACTTTGCACCCGGTGGAAGTCTAACATTCTGCAGCAAATTGTTGTATTTCCAACCCGGTCGCGACAATAAAAAGGATGTAAGGTTCGTGACGATCGTGGTGGATTTCTTACCTTGTAACAGTTGGAACGACTAATTTTTTTAAAGAGTTTTTAATTCATAAGGATTTTCAGGATTATTACAGAATAAACTACAATGATCCCGACGATCGTAAATAGGTTTTATATTTAGCACAGGCAGAAGAAGCAGTTAAAAAAAATTACGTACCTTTGTAATGACATCTCCTTTCTGTGCATCAACAGAGACGACCGCGTAGTAAGGCAAGTTAACAAACATCGGGCAATTGTCATTAATATCTAGGATCGTAACGTTAACGATAACGTGCGCTACTCTCGGTTTCTTTTTATCTATTTGGCTCTTGGCTTCAACGATCAGCTCATAATTGTCACAAGCTTCCCTATCAAATCTCATTCCAGCTGTCCTAATAGCTCCTGAAGTAGGTCCGATTACAAACATGTTCGTGGGGTTCAGAATACTAAAAAGCACGTGCTCATAGAGTTCGCTACCCAGAACATTGACCACAGCTACAGTTGTTATTTTTGTTGAGTTTTCCATTATGGTTCCTTCATAAACCTCCTTCTGGAAAATTAAACCTGAATTTTCCGACTTTTCCACATTGACGTTCACTTGAGCGACGCTCGAGTATTTTCCATCGGAGACTCGAACATGGAGGAGGTAACGTTTTTTCAAGTGCTCTGGCTCTTGCACAGTTATTATTCCCGATTTAGAATCAATCTCGAAAGTGTGAACCTGATTTCCGTCGATGATGTCGTATCTAAGAGGAAAATGAGTATTTATGATGATAATGTAGAAGGAGACATTTTTTATTATTTAGAGTCAAATGGTTAAAATAGAAAAATCTAAAGGGTTCGCTATGACTCTACTGCATTTTTGTATTGCACCAGGTGGCAGAAAAAACTTTCTTTTGGATGTATGTGAGCGCTGTAAATAAGCATCTAATAATAGACACGATTATATGTTTCGCGACGATTTGAGTCTTTTTTTCTTCTATTCAGGTAATGAAAACAACGAAAACTCACCTAAGAGGTGCTCCTTCCGTGCTGTCAGGATCGACCGCCCTGACCTCAATGACCGCTACATTTTTGTACGTCGGCAGCAGCACAGTCGTATTGTACTCGTTCTTTTGGAACTTCGGCGGACAATCATTCACATCCGTCACCGTGATGACAACTTTCGCAGTCGTCTCCGAGGAAAGTTTTGGTTTTCCTAAATCTGAAACCTTGACATGAAACGAGAATTCCGGAATCGTTTCGTGATCTAAAACCATTACTGTTCTGATCGCTCCAGTACTAGAGTCGATGTGGAAGAATTTCCTTGGCAGATCCTCAACAATGTCGTGGTTTAGAAGTGCGTTTAGTTCCGAGTCTGCATCTTCAGCCTTGATTACCAATGGCGAGCTGGTGTTCGTTAAGACTAGGGAGCCAATAGTGGCACCCTCGCTGATTTCCCCGTTGTAAACCGCTTGAAGGAAGTGAGGCGGGTTGTCGTTTTTATCCAGGACGTGCACGATGACATTGCAGGAAGCCGTCGCCCCAGCCATGTTTGTCGCCATCAAGGTCAGGTTATAGAATTTGGTTTTCTCGTAATCGAGGCCGTTCTTAGTGGTGATGACTCCCGTGCTTGGGCTTACAAAAAAGGTGTTGTCACGATTTCCATGTGTAATTTCAAACATTAAAGATGAGGTACTTCTTGCCTCAACGTGCTTCACGTACGTGCCAATCTGCTGGTTTTCGTAGATCTCAGCCGCAAGTTCCTTCTGGAGGAACCTCGGAGGAGCATTGTCGGCCATAGTGACCATAACATGAACCGGAATAGTATTCGAGAGGGCAGGTGTCCCGTGATCCGTCGCTTTAACAAGAAGAATATATTCCGAGGAAGCACTTAAGTCCAGTTCGCGAGCCACTTGGATGATGCCTAAGTCCGGATCGATGATAAAAACGTTCCCGACATTTCCTGAAGTAATTGAGTAGGTAATTCGAGCGTTCTCACCACGATCCTTGTCAATTGCGTAAACCTAAAACAGAATCAAGGTGTTTACATTCAATGTATTACATTGGTTTACTAAAACTTTTTTCGCTGATGTACTAGGTTGCTTATCTCCCAAAGAAAGGATATTCTTCAGAGAGTTTTTGTGAATCTTAGATACTAGTGGCACTAAGAATACGTCTATGAAGTTCGCGAGTATCCTGCTCAGTTTAATGATAAGGAAATGTTAATAAAATTAAAATTACCTGTACTACAGCACTGCCCACAGCCGAAGTTTCGAAAATCTTACCCTGGATGATTTCGCTTGTGAATTCCGGTGCATGATCATTATGATCGTGCACAGTGACGATGACTCTTGCATAATTTCTCTTTGCAGGAGTGCCTTGATCTTTTACCATCACAGTTAATATGTGTTCTTCAATAGTTTCACGATCCAAGGCTTGATTCAGAGTTACAGTTTCTGTAACTGAGTCAACATGAAAGATTTCCAAAGATGCTTGATTCTGGGCAGCATGCAGACTGTAAAAAACCTTCTGATCTTCATCTTTGTCTGTCGCATGAAGTTGTAAAACAGTCTCCTCCTTTTCAACATTTTCGGATATCTCCACGCGATAGATTGCCTCACTAAACTCGGGCCTGTGATCATTAATATCAATAACTGTAACTAAGAGTTGTGTAAAAGCCTGGTGAACTCCATCAGTCACACTAATTGTCAAATTGTATAAGTTTTGCGTCTCCCAGTCAAGTTGTTTTGCCAGAAGAACATTTCCGTTGTCTCTCCCGATAAAAAACTCATCTCGCGTATCTCCATCTGCAAAAAGCAATTGCATTAAAACAATATTTATTAATTTCTAATGATTAAAAAAATATTTGTAAAAAATATGACTCACCAATGATGTCATACCACAGAGTGTCTCCGTCTTTATCTGTCGCTTGAACTAGTGCAACCAGAAATCCCACTTTATCGCTTTCAGTAATTTTAACGCTCTGATTATTCGTTTTGAATACTGGTGGATTTTCTGATTCCGTCGGTGATTCGACAACTTGAACCGAAACTCGAGTTTGGTGACTTCTCTGAGGTTCCCCGAAATCTGCAGCTCGTATCTAGTTAGAAAATATATTTGTTTTTAATTTTGTAGTTTAAATACTTTTTTTTCAGACATCTAACCATGTTAAAAAATGTTTAGGTAAAAAATGACTTACAAGCATTTCATATTCTTGACCAGCTTCAAATCCGCGTTGAGAGTAAACCATCCCCGTGGAGGGATCAATTTTGAATTTCCCCTTGCCCCTTCCACTTTTAATGCTGTATTGAATCCTTCCATTTTCGCCGACATCTCTGTCGTATGCAAGTACCTAAATATGTATTATTATAATTATTCAGAGTCACTCGAGGTTGACTTTAACTACTTATCAGACAAAGGTCAACTTTCTCTACTGAGACTGACTGAATGAGTATTTTCCACTGAAAAATGGTCCCCGTATCCAGACTGACCACTGTCAGTTTCATCTACTCGCGGTCTGACCAGCATAAATAAAGTATAATTATAAAAAATTTATGTTCTTAAAGTTTCCACTAAGGGGTGATGAGTTAGAACTTAAAATTTGGTGTACATCCTTATTTAAAATAAAAAGTACATTAAAAATTACAGTTATTTAACTGAATTTCACTAAATTGCAATACATTTAACCAAACTGAATCAAATTTAATTAATTTATACTGAATTCTATTGAAATTCACAGAATTATCTTGAGTAGCGCTGAACTCCACTTAATTCCATGTAGTCTCAAACAACTGAATACCATAAGGTTTAAGCGAGTTAAATTGATTGGGTATACTACCGAAAAGATTAAACAAGATTATTGACTTGATACTTGGACGGTCGCATCCCACTGAAAAGCCCTAAACGGATTTTTAGCACAGGTTAATAGCAATTAAATTATGGACCATATTTGTTAAAAAAAGATTTTTTTGTCGTTGAAAAAACCACGAAAAAGGCGGATCTGAAATACAAATAGCATATCTAAAATTTGTGGATCTGATTGAAATACCTACTTCTTGCACTCATAATTTTTCTACAAGATTAATATTTTTCAATACAAACGAACAAAATTTTTTTAAATTTCTGATACTAGTGGATGTGACCCACACCTACTACTCCCATTCCAGACGAACCCCTTATCCAGCGTCCCTCAAAAAAACCACGTGTTCTAAAGTCCGGGTCAAATGTCGAGGCCCCCTCACTTCCTTTGCTCGCAACTCACACAAAAATATTTCTGAAATGCCTTAAAACAGTTTCTGAAAGCTTAAAGCCTTTAGAATTCAACGATATTTTCAATTTTATCCTAGACAGATAGAGGACAAAACTTTCCAAAATCAGGTTTTTTCGATCCCCTTTCTCAAGGGTCCACTTTGAGCAGTTCCCAGAAAGAGGGAAACGTTAGAAAAAATATGAAAAAATTCACACATATTCAAAATGATGTCTCTTGCGTATAAATGATTTTATCATAAATGTAATTATTGCACTGTATACGCATGCAAAACTGAATTTTTGTAAATAAATAACCGTAAACAGTAACTTATTAATCATTTCAGCATTTTGAAAAAGCTTTGCATTCAGAAATGTTAGAAGAATATCTGTGACTTTTTTCAGATTTTTCCTAACGTCGCCCTCCTTCTGTGAATAGGCCAAAGTGGACACTTGAAATAGGAGGCTGAAAACTCCTGTTTTCTAGGGACTTTTTTCCCTCTAAATATTGCCGACTTTAAGCCTTCAGAAGTTCTTTTACGACATTTCAAAAATTTTTGTATGCGAGCTGCAAGCTAAAGAAGTGAGGGGCCTCGAAATTTGGCCCCCACTTTAGTGCTGCGAATTTTAAACCAGGGAAGACTTGCGACTAACTATCTTCTACCTTTTCATCGTCCCACTCTTCACAATTAATTTATATTTTACAATATTTAATACGTTTTTTACAGAAAAACTTGAATATTCATTTTGGCGATTTTTCTTGAAAAATATTACTTTTAGGGAAAAATTGTACAAACAAAATATATGCACAGCGATAAGATCCACGATTTTTAAGCACAACATTTTTCTCTCAGATCAATATTTTTCGAGATTTTGGAAAAAAGTAAAAAATGTTAATGACTTAATTTGTATTCACCTGCGTCTACTCTATATTCTTAGTTGATCATTAAAGGTGAACTTTCGCAATAAGCGATTTAAATGCACTATATAAATTCGATCGAACTCAAGCGATTCAGGCGAATTTAAGTAAACTGAAGTTAACCAAGCGAATTCAAGTGATCCAAGTGAATTCAAATAAAATTAAATGTACTAAGTAAATTTCAAATTCAGACTAAATCAAGTTATTCAAGTACATTTAATTGATTTAAATATGTTCCAGTAAATTGGTATTAATAA
Organism: Druon quercuslanigerum; assembly: GCA_010014905.2. Lineage (NCBI taxonomy): Eukaryota > Metazoa > Arthropoda > Insecta > Hymenoptera > Cynipidae > Druon > Druon quercuslanigerum. Next base: position 18,108 of record JAAAKG020176363.1, on the reverse strand, counting down.
AAATAAATTCCACTACTCTTTACCCAGTTTGAGTGAATTTAACAAAATTCATCTGAGTTTTAAATAAATTCTTATATAGAGAATATAGATGTACACCTTAATTCAATAATATTCTTACCTTTTCGATTTTTCATGATTTATTGAAGAATACTGTAATTTTTTTAATGTTGTAAATAACTTTCGTTGAATATTATTATTTTGATATTGTTTAATTATATTCTGAGTTTGGTAACAAATACCTTAATATAATGCACATTCTAAGCCTTTGCATTCACAGGTTGCATGCGCCACATTGAGGCAATTCATGGATGCAGTGTTTTATTTTTGTTTTGTGTGAGGCAGTGTATCATTCAAAATCCCTAATTAAGAATGACGATCAAGGTTGTTGATAACGAAAAACATAAGTTAACACAATTTATGACTTTATCCGTTTATTTTTAAATAGTTGTTTTAAAAGTACTCGGTACAAAAAAAACCCTGCTTAATGTGAAATGGCGAAGACATGAAAAAAGTCTAACAAGAGTTTGCAATTTAAAATATTTGCAAAAAACGCCACATTTACAGATGCAAATTGAAACTTTTCTATTTCAAAATAAAAATTGAATGAAGAAACTTTGTAAGCTTCAAATACATGAACTAAAAGTGTATAAGAAGTATATGGTAATCAAAGGATTCACTGCGAAAATTAAACCTAGATTTACAGTGGCATTATAATGAGGAAGATCCTTATGTATCAAGAGAATGAAATTCTGTTGTGGTTACATTTGTACGTAGATGTACACTCACTGGGTCTGTATTGTGGTGAGGAAAGTAATTATTAATGGAGAAAATGAAGCATTCTCAGGCAACAGCGAAGTATACACGGCGAGGTACTGTAATTGTTCGTAACTGATTGTAAAGAGCATCGAATATAGCGTTACCATATTTTTCAAGAGCAAAAACACTTTTATAATATACAACAGTAGATGGCAAATTTAAATCATGGAATAATAATTGAGTTGACAGTTCAGACGTTTAGACTGACTTTGACGTTTCATTCTGCTGTCGTTTCTTTTTTCATTTTCTTTGCACTAAATATTTTAAAAAATCCAGGATATGTATATACTGTTTAGGCGGTTTGTGCAATTATAAACTACTTGAACGCGAACAAAATTTGTTTCGAGAAATGAAGATTCTCTTGTAAAACCAAACAAGTATACTGTTGTGAGCATTCTTTTTAGCCTTCAAAATTAGAATTCAAGTTTTTGCTTTCCAGAAGACCAAAAAAATTTAAAGATTACTATGTGAACCTAGATATTTAACGTCTACGTTCAATTTTGTTCTGATTTTAAGAAGAAAATTAATACTTTTTGAAAACATTTCTTTTGTGCTTTTAAGCAGTTTTGTATTTCCTAGAACGCTTAATGCAGTTTTGCGAAAAATCAGTTCTCTGAAAAAAAACTTTTTTCCAAATTTTAGAAATCAAAATATTCTTACTGATGATGTTTCAAATAAAAAACATTCTTTTCAATGAAAAATTTCCAAACTGACGACAAAATGTATTTTACCATTTAAAAAAAAATAATTAATTTGATCTTACCATCGTTTCTTACCAAATAAAAAAATTTAATTTTAAGAAATGATGGTTTTTTAGAAGAAAATATTCTCTACAACTCTACTATTTTCAATTTAAAAAAAAAACATTTTTTCAAACTAAAATCATATGAATAATTTTTGATACAGAAAATTTGCTGCAGACAAATAATTTTTTTTGTAGATTATTTTCTTGTTTTATACATTGGAAACGGTAGAGTCCTATAGAATGTTTTATTTTCGAAAAAATTAGCCATTATTTATTAAAAATAAACGATTCTGAAAAAATTAGTGAGAAGCGACAGCATGATAAAATTCAATTTAAAAAAATATTCTTAAAATAAATTTTCTTTGAAAGTTTTAAAATATTTTTATCTATTATAATGTTTTTTACTTGGAATATCACCACCAGTAATATTATTTTGATTTTTCAAATCATAGAAAATGTAACGTCTGAAACTTGAACCCAATGGAATAATACAATGATACAAATTATAATTAATTTGAGACTAAGCTAAGTATTTTTATTAAAAAATATTTGCTTGATATTCCTTTGTACTTGTGATGCGAATTCTTATTAAAGGATGCTGTTCGCAGAAACCTCTTGTTTTGGTAGTCAAACTAACATGATCAAAGCATCATAAACAAAACATAAATATGATGGATAATCTTCATTTCATCTCGAATTTTTTAAAATTAAGAAACAAATTAAAAATAGATAAAGATTTAAGGAAAACCAATTGTTTTGGCTACGCTAATATTGGAGACACACTAAAATAAAGTTGAACCAAAAAAATTTTTTTCTAGTCTACTCAAGAAAATTTGGTTGAATCAAATGAATTTTGGTCGATTGAACAAAATATTTGACTGACCCGACAAAACCAAATATTCTAACCAAATATTTTGTTGTTTATATAAAACCCATATTCTATTTTTGAACGAAAAAAATTTTGTTGATTCATCTAAATCATTTTCTGAGTGTAGATGTATATTGTAGAGGGAATTTGAAAAATGAGAGAAGTCAAGACACCTGTGTATTATTAGATGCAATGATGCCCTATAGGTTTTAAATAATTAAATAGTAATAAATAATAGAGACACTCCCAGGAGTAATAGGCAACGATTCGTCTAATTAAAAGAGGTATACATACATATAGGAAAAAGAACATTACATGAATGCAGAGTGTACATTCCTGACGGATTAGATTTCCAGAACCAAGCCAACCGTTAATTCATTATGGATGCATTCCCGGAATATTATTATCTCATTCCCTCAACAGGTTTTTTGATCGATTTTTACACACGATTTAAGTGTTCGTTTGTAATAAATTTTATCATTTTAGAAAGACATTTCTCAATACTGTCACCTAACAGTGTCAAAATTGAGTTTGCGTTGCTTGCAATACAGTATTGTACAGTATTTAAAATAATTGAAAAATATTTTAAGTAATAAATAGAAATTTTGGCAATTATTCACTATATCATTTATTTATCCGGAGAAATAGCAACTTTTCCCCATTTAAGGGAAAGAAAAATTGTTTAAATAATTGAAATTTAGTTTAAAAATACTTGAAAACTTGTCACTTATCAAAAAACCTAATGTACATTGGAAACAATACCATATTACGCATACATTTTACATAAAACTGTTCATTTTTAATTTTTCGGGGCATTCTCCAGGCTCAATTTTAAAGTTATTAAGTGGAAATTATTTCTTGAACACTCCTTTAGGAGCAACTTAACTTTACTTCAAAGTACTTTTTTAAACTGAGCTTTTACTAATTAAAATCCCATTTTAATTTCAAAAGCCCGTGAGCACGCGTTAATGTTGAAGGATCTGAGAAAAAATGGAATAAAATTTTTCGGAAAAAATAAATAAGAAAAAAATAAGAAATAAAATTGCAACAGGTATAAATTTGGACCACCTTAGCTACAACCTTCTAGTAGAGACAGTAGCGCCCAGTAGAAGTATTGTGCAGTAGAACACCATAGAGTCCATTACACTGCAGTATAGCACTTTATAATAAAACTTCATTCAGTGCAGTACAGTAATGTACACTATAGTGCCACATATTACAATAAAGCATATTTAGATACAATAAATTACTTTATCTATTTACGTAACCAATACGGTACTATAACGCCCTGTACTATAAAATTCAGCACTGTATTGTATTATATCATAATGATGTGCACTGTAATGTACTGTTTTACTGTATTATAATGTACTATATATTATAATGTCTACTATAAAAAGATAATAAAAAATATGTACTAACAGTTTAATAGTATTATTGTAATACATGAACCAGTAGACCAACACAACATAAAATGGAAAAATTACTCATAACCATGATTAAAAAACTTTGATCAAAAAATGTAATTTTACTAAAAAATAGGATTATAATGTTTCAATCTTTTTATACAAAATTTTTTAAATAGTGTGTATTATCATAAGAGTACATATTTGAAATAAATTATCACTCTGCTGTAAAGTACTTTTCAAGGTACTTTAAGAACAGTAATGTACAGATGTACGAAACAATAGTTCGAAAATTTAGTTAAAAATGAAGAGTACTGTAAAATTTTAGTAGACTTCCATCATCGTGTGATATGAGTCTGTATTATATTATAGTATAATAATTTTAAGACCAATATGAAACAATTTAAAAAAAATACTTTAAGTACAAATAGATCTAAGAAGATTACTGTAACTTCATTATAGTGTACTGCACTAAATTAGAGGACAATTTTGCATAGAACATTTCCAGTCTAACAAGTATATTATAGTACAATACAGTAGAAATATAGCACACTTTAAGTTCTGTGCATTATAATATAGTACTTTAGAGTACAATATCTACATGACCCATTCAGCATAGTATATATTATAATTTCAGAGCTGCGGTACCATACGCAGTAAAGTAAAAATCAATTTATTACACTAGAGGCAATATCATTTCATTTGAGCGAATTAGTAAATTACAAGATTAGTTCAGTACAATGCCAGTACAGTGAAATATAGTATAAACAGTCTAGTAGTACAGGAAAGGTTCAGCACAGTATAGTGAGTATAGTATACAGTACAGTCACAGTGGTGGGCTGTAAAGTGCAACTTAATAGTACAAGTTCAGAGAACTATATGGTACAGGATTGCTGTATAGCACAGAAGTGTTATATAGTATAGGAGTACTATATATTTCTGTGGGAACATAATCGAAAAATAAATATTGCATCTCTAAAAAATGACGAAATATTCACTAAAATAATAGAAAAACCACATTTTTCTAGTCAATCATCGAACCTGCTGAGTGTATCAGAACATGTTATCCCTTAAGGATTTTACTTATCACGCGACATTGTCAGATGCATGTGTCTTTTTGCGTGCTTTAAGAATCTTACCCTGAAGAAACGGTCACCTGACAGGCCGTCAGGACTAAATATCTCCCAAGTCCCATTTTCGAGTAACGTATCAAGCGAGAGGTCGTACTCCCGCAAACGGTTCTTCGATTTCTGTCGAGAACGAGAGAGAGGACGACTTTTATATAATTTTCTTACTTTTGTGACGAGTGTCGCCTCGCCTGCAGATAATGTGATCGAATCTATCGCAAGCTGGCTATTTCTGCCTGCTCTTTATCATGAAGTTATAATTTGGAAAAAAGAAAATGCCATCTACACATAATCGGGATACTGCTGACTTTGTGTTCAAAGAAGAGGAGGAAGTGCTCAATTTTACTTTATTCAGGCTTAATTTTGCTTTTGTCTTCAGGAAGCTATTCTTTTGCTTTTACTCTAATCTGACAAAATGTCTAATATTTTAATAGTGTGTTTTTTTCAGTTTCGTGGCGAAGCAGAAATGTAGTTTAAAAAATAGTTGTAATTGTGTTGATATTTGCGTGACTTACAAATTCATCACAGTATACTCTTAGTATAGTCGTAACCAGTGTTCAGGAGAGACTTATTATAACTAATTAGTCAACTGAAATCTGTATGACTGATAAGCTTCTTTTTGGTGGTGGGTACAAGGGATGGAGGGGGCGGGCGCACGGAAACTTACTTCTGGAGAATATGGGTGAAGAAATTTTGGTAATTCTAGGGTATACTGAGAGCGGTTAAGTGGAAGAGGGTTGAAAGGAAAATAGCATGAAGGGGAGGGGGGTGTACAATCGCCTAAGAAGAGGTGGAGTGGAGACGATCTTAAGATGAGTTAGGTCAGTGGTCGTGAAGTTTTTTCTGAGGGGAAGTAGGATACGAAGAGGAGATGAGGCAAGGTAGAGTAACAAAGGGGAAGAGTTATAGAGACTTATACTCTAAAGAGTATAGAGACTAATGGCACAGGCCGCTTTTTTCAAAAAAATGCTTTTTTCATGTAAAAATTACAAGAATTAAATTTTCCTCGACAGCATCGTTGTAGTAATGTGTTCTACTATTCCGCGAAGCAGGGAGCAGGTAAGACAGTTTTAGAGCTCGGATTTTCCTTTGGGTGATCCTAGTGAAAAAAGAAATAAGTGCCTGGTACTACTATGACCGACAGTGATTCATTCAGGGGCGAACACATCGTATACGAAAACTAGGGGCCCCTACCTAAATGAGTAGGTGAATTCCCAAAGGGTACAATTTTCGACAACTTACTCCTAAAGTAGTACGTTATACATTATGTGATAATATACAAGCTCTCTATATAAAAAAGCAGACAGTACAGATGTGCAAGATATCAACTATCTGTGTCGCTCAATTTCCTTAAAAAAACAGATTTATTCACATTGTATACAAATTTTGCATATTCGCACAATTCAGCGGCTTTCTATAATAACCGATAATACAGTGCCTTACCATATTATTAGATCCAAGCTAAAAAATTAAAATTTTCACATTATTTTTGTCATTTATTGCGACGAGGAATATGGCTTAAACAGTTTTCAACTTTTCTCTTTATCTTTCAGCAATGTTTCCTAGTGTGATTAAGTATCCTAATTAGCTCTTACTTGGTCGTAGGCTCGTGCTTACTGACTTTTGTTTCATAAGGCTCCAAACGTTCTAGATGGGATTCATATCTTGAGATTTTCCCGTTTCGTTGAGAACGGTGCCTTTTTTCGACCTAAAAACATGCTAAATCGCCTAGCGAATCTGGCAAATCTATCGAACTAGGAGTTTGAAGTCACCACAACGCTCAAATTACTTATATTAATTGACAAAAATAATGTGAAAATTGTAATTATTTAGCTTGGATCTAATAATATGACAAGGCTCTGTAGAAGTCTAGTCTAGCGCTCCGTTTTTTGACCCTGCAAGAGCTTGTATAGAAATTTTCCTCGTGAAAGAACAGTAACACAGTAACACGTCCTGTATGCACCAACAGGTCCCCGAGATAACTTTTCATCGAAAGGACAACAAGATTCCCCTGTTTACGAATATCTTGGTTCACTTTTTGAAATCTTTGTCAGTTTTTGTGTAAACAATGTTTTTTAAACACTTTTAATAATTTATTATCAAAAGAAGTTTATAAACTCATTTTTAACGTCGCTGTGAAAAAATAAAACTGTATTATCTCTTGCACATTTTTCGTCGGGTAAACCGTTTGCAATCAACATAATAATTGTAATACTTGATCATTCAAATATTTTGTTAAAAATATGTCTTTTATAGATAAAAATTAATAATCTTCCTTATTAGAATTCAAAAACTTGGTTTTAAAATAATTTATTTTGTTTAAAATTCGTATTTTTTTATTAAAAATTAACATTTATTAAGTTGAAAGGACATTTCTTTTGTATAAATTGGTCTTCCTCGGTGCAAAATCAATCTTCTTACTTGCAAATACAAATTCTTGGTTGAATTTGTTTACAATTCATTTCTTTGCTATACAAAATTCAACTATATTCTTGAAAACTCATCATGTTCAGTTCAAACTTACATTATTTCGTTCGAAAATTAGTATTGCTCGGTCTAAAATAACTCTTGGTCTTTGAAAATTAATATTTTGTATTGCAAATTTCACAGTATTCTCAAAAGCGCTAGACTAGACTTTTATAACCGGTTACCACAGACAGCCCCTGAGTTGTGCAAACATACAAAATTTGTGTACAATGTGAATAAATCTGTCATTTTTCGGAGGAAATTGGGCGACACAGATAATTGATATCTTGCATATTTGTACAATCTGCTTTTTTATACAGAGAGCTTGTACATACACGATGACCCATTTTAATCTACAATCCCAAATATCTTCTAAAATACTTTATCTACGAAGAAATGGTTCGAAGAAAGGTCGACTAGGACCGAGGGGGACATTCAACTGTACCATCAATTATGACCTTGGGGTTAATTTTCAAGGTCAACTTAAGGTAAGACCCTTTTCTTAAATGAGAACCCCTTTTTTTGACTTCGGATTTGAAAATAGCGGATCTGTGGAAAAATGGTTTTTGTGACCCTGACAAGGTAAAAAATTAATGTCAAATATCTGAGAAACGACCAGATGCCCTTTTTCTAAATTGTCTTGGGCCTGAAGGTCATGATGGTCAATGTGATGTACACCTTAACATTTGACCGACTTTTGTGAAGCATCTTGAACGTTTGTTAACCCCAAAAAACCAAGAGAATTCAGAAAAAGGGCATCTGGTCGTTTCTCAGACATTTTACCTTAATTTTTTACCTTTCCAGGGTCTCATTTTTGGCGTGAAATTTCGCGCTCTTTTAAAATCCGCAGTCAAAAATAGGGGTTCTCATTTAAGAAAAGGGTATTTCCTCCGTTTGAGCTTGAAAATTGACCTTAAGGTCCAAATTGATAGTAAAGTCAAATGTCCCCCTCGATCCTGGTCAACCTTTGTCTGAACCATTTCTTCGAAGATAAAGTATTTTAGAAGATATCTGGTTGTTTTTCAGACATTTGACATTAATTTTTTATCTTGCCAGGGTCACAAAAAACATTTTTCCACAGGTAATTTTTTACGTGAAATTTCCCGCTATTTTCAAATCCACAGTCAAAAATAGGGGTTCTCATTTAATAAAAGGGTCTTACCTCCATTTGACCTTGAAAATTGACCTCAAGGTCAAAATTGATGGTACAGTCAAATATCCCCCTCCGTCCTGGTCAACCTTTGTTCTAATCATTTCTTCGTAGATAAAGTCTTTTAACAGATATTTGGGATTAAGATTTAAATGGGTCACCATGTAGATTGTGATTTAATGTACAATGTACTACTTTAGGAGTAAGTTGCCAAAAATGGTATTCTTTGGGAATCCACATACTCATTTGGGTAGGGGCACCTAGTTTTCGTATATGGTGTGTTCGCCCCTGAATAAATCACTCTCGGTCATAGTAATACCAGGCACTTTTTTCTTTTCTCACTAGGATCGCCCAAAGGAAAATCCGAGCTCTAAATCTGTCTTACCTGCTCCCTGCTTTGCTGAATGGTAGACCACACTACTACAACGATGCTGTCGAGGAAAATTTCTTTCTTTTAATTTTTACATGAAAAATAGCATTTTTTCGAAAAAAGCGGCCTGTACCGATATAGTCTTTATACTCTTTAGAGTATTTACACAAAAAGTCAGGCAATATTTGTTTCAGCGTTTGCCCTGAATATTATTTCTATGATTTTCCCTCGATTTCCAAGTACCTTAAGTAGAGAGGCGAGACACCAAAAATAGGATTTAAGTTAGAGGAGTGGGGTTCGGAGGAGTTGCTGTGGGTATAGGGATGAAAGTGCAGAGAATTGAGGGCGGAACAGCAGAGGAAGAGGAGTTAAGAAGAGAGGAATAAAAGGAGGGTTCAAAAATTAAGGGAAGACGATGTAAAGAGAGAAGATAAGAGAGTAAGAAGGGAAGAAAGAGTTATTTTTGATATACATAAAGGTTTTAGAGATTTAAAGGGGAGACGGAAGGGTAGAGGGAAAGACTGGTAGATAGAGAGGGGTAGTAAGTGCAAAGGGTTGAAAAATTGGTTGCAAAGGGCAAGGAAGAGCGTTGGAGGATCAATTAAATTTTCAACAATATTTCATGATACATATAAACCAGTGTTGAAATTTTTGTTGATTTTAAGTTTGTGTGCGGGTGTATATATTTTTCATGGTGGATAGAATGTGCAAAACCTACGTGAGCGAGCCCAAAGTGCTTTAGTGTGATTGGAACTATTCGTCTACCCTACCCAATGAGTTTTCTTTATTTTTTCGACAAAAAAAGAGGACGGATTTCCACAATATTTGAGAAAGCCAAAAAGCTTATTTGGTTGGTTTGTGCAGACTATTTTGTATACAGTTATAATACATTTTACAAGGGGCACCTCTATTTACAAATGTACAATGCTCCTTCAACTTCCTAAAGGTAGGAATAATTTCCAGTAAAATTGCCAAATTTACCAAATGATTATTTTGTACCAGTCTGCAATTAAATTATATAATCACAGTGCACAATATCTAACTGACCTGAAATAATGGTTTGTCAATATCCGGCGAGGCTGGAATTTGGACAATATAAAATTTCTGCTCGAACTCGGGACCATGATCGTTCACATCTTCAACTTTTATGACTACCCTAGTCGTTGATGAAAGCGGTGGTCGACCATTATCTTTTACGGAAACCTGCAACAATTAAATGAAGTATAATGTATTATAATATAATATAATAATTGTAATAAGTTTTTACATTCTCATCATTTATGATTGAGAAAGTATTAGAATTGTCGAAAATTTGACTCCATAGTTTTTCAACGGATCTCCACGTTTCGAGACCCCCTGAATCCGAAAATCAAGTTTTTACGATGGCGTCTGCCTGTCTGTCTGTCCGTCCGTCCGTCCGTCCGTAAACACGATAATTTTTGAAAAAATGAACTGATCAACTCGATCTTTGGCACACTTTTTTAGGTCCTTAAAGAAAGGACGAGTTTGTTAACCAGCTATTTTCGATCAAAATTCAAAAAGTTAGCGCATTTTGAAAATTTTTAAGATCACTTTTTTCCGAATAAGAAAATTCTCTGTGCGGATATTTATAGTATTAAAAAATACGAACAATTTATCTTAATGATATTAAAAAAAGTAAAAGAGAAGAAAAACATTTCTTTTTGATAGCAGTACAAGATTATCATAATAACTTCTTGGACTTTCTTGAAAAATGGAAATCCAATTTTGATTGCACAAAAAATAAGGAAAAATCAAAAACTGAATTTTTGGATAAAACTATGCAGCCCAGTGGGCACGGAATTTCAGAACGTAATTGGACTCTCTAAAGACGTTTCTTGGAAGTACAAGTTAAAAGACGTTACTTGAACGTTTTATAAACTGTCCTAAGTCAGACCAAATAATGTTCTAAAAACGCTTAATGTTCAAAATACGTCTTTAAAACGTATCTGGAACATTGCATGTTTATGGAACGTTACTTGGACTGACGATGTTTTTGAGCCATTCTAATGATGTTCTTTAACGCTTGTGCCCACTGGGAGGATAGGAGAAAAGATGAATTAACAAAAATTATGGTACCAAAAAAGATCCACAAATTGTTTATTAATCACTTCTTGATAGGACGCGTACTTTCTGTTTTATTCGTGAAAAATAACCTTGAAAATAAGAACAATAAAAATTTGTGCAAAAACGACAGACGTTACGAAATAAAAATGATTTAACAAAAATGGTTTTGCCTAAAAAGAGCTAAACATTTTTAATGAAACACTATTTAATAGGAGAAGTAGTTTTGGTTTTAATCATACAAATGGCTTTAAAAATAAAAATACAAATTTTGTGGAAAAACGAAAAAAAGTACGAAAACAAATTGAAAGAAAAAGTTATTCGCCAAAAAAGAGATAGAGATTTGTAATATTTATTACAATCTCATCTTTTGTAATTTTGAAATTATTAGAATGGCCAACCGACGAAAACTACGAAAAAAAGTCTCAAGAGAAATTATAGCGTTTGAAAAATCTTACAAAATGTCTTTTAACCATTTTCCAAAAGGATTCGTAATTTTGTTTTTATTTATCGTAAATAATATGTAGGAAATCAAAATTCCAATATTAAGCCAAAGGAGACGAGATAAGTAAAAAATCTAAAAGAAGACTTGTAGGATATTTTTATTTATCCATGTATAATAATATAAAAACAAAAATTGTATTCTTAACATAACAACGGAGATAGAGAAAAATGTCTGAAAAATGATTTTAGTTTTTTTATTTATTCTAAGGCGGTTCAGAAGATATGCATTTATAAATTTCTGTCAAAAATCGAGTGCGCAGCGCGAGTGTCGAAGCCTACAGAGCTTTGAACAACTTAATCTTTATCTATGCTTGATTAAGTAGAAAATTCAGATTATGAAGACCTATATAAATACTGTGATAAGTATCCGAGCGCAAAGCGCGAGGCAATCATTTATCGAACGCGAAGCGCGAGACTAAAAAGACGCGCCCCCTAGGCGCGCTCAAATTTGGCAGCCAAATTTCCAGTTAAAAATTTAAAATAATATTTATTTTTTTGTACATATGTTTTTTAGAGCTCTCTTCTGATGAGGAGGATAAAAAAAGCGAATCCATATCTCCGTCTGCGAAAGTTGCAATCGGTTAGCGTCTTTATCTTTTCACTTTCCGCGATTTCTCTCCACCACGAAATCGTACAGTGTTTTCGTGCGGACAATATCGCACGTACGATCAACGAGTACGAAACTTGGTTGTGCAACACTTACCGATAAAGTTTTTATCAGGGCGGTTTAATCAGTGCACAACCGATCTGGCGGTCTCGAGGAAAGCTTGAATCAAAGGTAAATCTCTAGGCAGGTATAAACACTGAAAGACTAAGTAGAAATTGCATATTTTACTGTGTAAACGCTAAACTAATTAGAGGTGGGAATTTCATATCTGTACCTGGATTGCCTTTGATTAAACACTACAAAATTTATTTAATAAAATGAAGCAACACTGAGAGGTGGCAGTACAAAGGAAAACTAAAGCCGTATTAGGAACTCTTTAAAAGAGCAAAAAATTGTTTCTACTAAATTCTAGTCGATTCCACGGAACTCCAGTAAACATTAGTAAATTCAACGAAATTTAAGTTAATTTGCTTATATTTTAATAAATTCTGATGAATTTAGGAGAGTACGTTTAAACTTAAATTAAATTAAAATTTAAAGTACTTCATAAGAAATTTACTGAACTCAAAGGAAGTAAATTTAGCTAAATATTCAGAGAAATTTATGTAAATTTCAAAAAATTTAAAGTGAATTCTTGAGATTTCAACTAAATATAAAGTGCATTAAATTAAATTCAAAAGAATACTTTCAGGCTTATTTATGGAATTCAAGGTAAATCTAAATAAATTCAAAATGAATGTGAAAAAATAGAATCTACTTAATTGAAATGAATTCCACAGAATTAAAGTCACAGAACTGTAAAGAAGAAAAATTTAGTTCCTTTAGATATTTTAGAAATTGAAATCTCAATATTTTGAACATTTGACCCGATTTTTAATCATGAATTGATAAACGTACTATTATTCAAGCAAGACGGCAGCAGCATTTTAAAAAACAATGAAAGCACTTTTGAGTGCATAATATATTTTTGAACTTATAAAACGGATATTTGAGAAACAGCTGTGATCGAGAAAGGTTTTCTGCCGGTTTTCTCTTCCTTGGCCATACGATGGAATTAAAGAGAAAACATAACTTGAACCTTCTTCTATAGTGACGAATCTTTTAAAAATTTATGGGAAATCTCAAAGAAGAATTTTGACAAAACTGGATCGGCCCAAAGACGGCGTCGTTTTTCTGTTCTTCCGCGTCTTCGATTTCGAGAGTCCCGAAAGCTAATTTCGGTTGGGAGTCGTATTTGGAGACGCGACATAAATTCAGCGTCTCCGGAGAAGACTTCACGAGCCAAAATGCGTCACATCGTCGGGTAACACCTGCACTAAATTAGGGCTACCGAACTTACTTTCTTGAAGAACAGAGTCCAACATTCCGAGAAATCTAGTCTGATGGGCACTTTTTTTCCTGTGCATAGTTTACCAGGAAAATTACTTTGTATATCGCTCTACGTCCCGAATGACAATGAAATTTCGATTCGGACACCTGCTTGTGAATTTTTTATTGACAAATGTAGAAGGCAACTGTAAAATTATAAGAAAACAATCGAATAAGATCATTGTAAATTCAAAATGAGATTTACCGTAATTTAGAAAAATTAATTTACTTTGAATCCCGTAGAAATTTGGTAGAATTCAGTAGAATTCTTTGTAAATAATAAGCAAGTTACTTGAATTAACTTAACTGCATCTTAGCTCCATAGAATTATTTCAATTTAAAAAGAATTTCAAACAGTTTACATAGCCTGACTTAAATTCAGCCAAATCCTTTTGAATTTACTAGAATAGGCTGGAATTTAGTATTTATACCTTAATATGATGAACTAGAATGGAAAATTCAATTAAATTCTAATTAATCTACTAGACCTCACCTGGATTAATATAAGTTCATTGCCTTTTGGAGTAATTTACTACATGAGGCTTTCCTCCTTATCCTCATTATCACTTATAATATTTAATTAATTTATAATGGAAAAATATGCTCAGAAACGTTGAGAATAAAGCATTTCCTTTTTTACGAAGACGGCTCTAATTTGACCAATACAGATGAGATTATCTGAGTCTGCTTAACCAAAGTAGAAAATAGATATTTAAGCATTTAGCAGAATAGCAATTAAATCTCCTACAAAGGCTCTATTTATCTATTTAACTCTATTTAACTCCATTTAACTCGTAAAAAAGGACACGGGCGAAAGAATATCACCAGAGAGTCTAATAAATACAGTATACATAATATTCTTGTAAACTCGTAATAAGATCTTGTAAAGCAGATGGAGATAGAGGGAAATGTTTATAATAGAGGTAATAACGCAGGAGAGGTGGAGGGTGGATGGGATTGGTAAGTTGTGTGAGAGGATCGTGAAAAGAGGAAGAGGAAAGAGGGGAGGGTGAGGGATACAGTAGTATATGGGGAAAGTTGGCAAAGGCTGGGAAAATGGATAAGAGAAATTTGGAAGAAAATGGAGGGGAAGAGATAATGGAAAATAAATAATGGTTGAGGGGTATATGGGTAATGAGGAGAGGGGTTGTGAATGGATGAGTGAAGGGTACGTCTTCGCTTCGGTAAATATCAATTATATATAATCATGATCACCAAAATATTTTCAAAATTTATTCTTTTGTAGTGTTGCACAAAAAAATGCAAGTAGCCTTAGGACTTCCGGTACAAACGAGCGAGGATATATCCGCAGAGAAATTGCAGTCGATTAATAAAAGCACGATAAAAATTACTGACTGGCTAACGCGTAAGTTCGCATCCATATTTTACGGCTCAATGAACTGTTGTATTTCTCGCTCCTCAAAGAATAAAAACTTGACTGATGACAGTTGGGCATCAACGCTGTCCTTAAAGGATAAAATATGTGGATGGGAATCACTTTTCAAGCAACGTGAAAATCTCGCAATCGAATTTTCATCTAATTTCCCTCTGGCTTTATCGTTTCGCTTCATAACTATCTCGGATTGTTATTTGCGGATTCAGTGCCACAGTTGGTAAATATTTTCATTAAGATATAACTCGGACCAGTAATCAACATGGAATCTCTTAAATTTAGCATAACGTTAATTATTTATTGCTTGATTATTATTCTATTCATATCACAAAAAGTCCAAGTAACTACTTTCTAAATTTTTATGATGCAATTTTAAATACTTTATTAAATTTTTACAGTTTGGCAATTTTCAAATTAAAATGTTGAAAAACTTGTATTTTAAAAGTATGTAAGGAAGCTGATGAGAATTTTTTAATTTCAGTTGGGATGCTCTTAATAGGTATCGATTTAGATTATAGTCCCTTATATGTTTCTCGTTAATTATTCACGAGAATACTCCAGGATCCGATACTCGACTTATATGTTTCAAGCACCACGTGAATAATGAACATTTCGATATATAATTAAAGTCGAATATACGTCATGTATGAGATACGTATCAAGATGAGCCTATAGGGCTCTTAATTATAAAAAAATTATACAATTATTCAGAAATTAATTTAAAAAATACTAATAGATATTTTGAAATAATTAAAAATATTTATTTAATAGAAAGCTATACAAATTTCAAAAAAAAAATTGGCTTTTAATAATTTCACATAATTTTTACTTCATGTTTGTTGTTTTCTAGAAGAAACAGGTGCAAAGTATATTACTATTTTTAATAAAGAGAAGCCTGTTGCATTTCTATCGGGTTTGTTTCGTGTACTTGAAAAGAAAATATTTTCCTACTATCAATTAGGAAAGATAATATAGGCGCAATGGGATTCGTCCATATCTAGAAAACATTACCTCTGCTAAGAAAATGTAAAAATTCTGAAAAATTCTTGAAAAAGACAAAGAAATATCTTTATAGATATACTCACACTAAAATTAATATTTTACTTCAAAGACGAATATCTGTGCAGAAAATAATTCAACAACTTTGCAAGTAAAATCATTTGAAGGAACAGAAAATTTTGCGTCACATTAGTCTCAGTTGAAATTATTTTAATCAATCAGTCAAAAAATATGTAATTTCAAAGCCCGAGATTCGTCACTAACCTTTATTTTTCTATTAAGTGCAACTTTAGATTCAATTAGATATACTTACAATGGAATATAAAGAAATCTGAAGTTATACCTTCTAAAAAAATGAACGCTAACGACGAATAGATCTTTTGTAGATCTTTTCATTTAAGGGCGTTGGTTCAATCCGACTTTAAATTATTTTTTTAATAGGCACGGGACTGACTCAATATATATTATTTCCGAAGGATTTGCGAACGAAAGCAAGAAAACTTGTCGAACATCCGGGGTTTTACAAGATCCTTAGATCAATAAAATGTTGAAAATCATACCTTTTCTTGAGGACATCACTATTTTCACGACAAATATGAATTTTGTGAAAAATAAAAATCAGCGGGTTGCAGACGACAGCATTTTAACGGTTAGAATCGTTTGTAAATTTATTTTTTTATTCACAATTCTAACATCATAGAAGAATTCTCGCGAACCCTCAGGTTTTCAAAGGGCCACTATTTGATGTTGGTGACCCTAAATTTTGCGAAATACGTTGCAAAATAGAGAAAAAAGTAGACAAAATTGAAATGCCCTGTGTATTTGTGTGTGTGTGTGGGTGTGTGTGTGTGTGTTGAAACTGTATTTGTAACCAGCCACCAGGCTAGATGCCACCTTCAGTCTATATCGTGTGTAGACTTGTAGTTTTTTCATTTTTCATTTGATTGAATAAATAAAATTCACGACGTCTCGTACAAAGTTTAGATATCTATTTGGAAATTCTAATTAAAAATACTTTTCATACATAAAGTGTGTTTTAAGGTTAGCCGTTTTTTTCATAACTCGAACACCAACTTGAATGTTTTCTTCAACTACTTGTATATTTAATAACAAAACATTATTAATAACTATTCACCTGACGATTCTGTTTATCCTAATTGCATAAAATTCTTAAAAAAACAATCCTGATGCATACTGCACACTGTTTACTAATTTGCCACACTGTCTCTGGACCCTCTGTATTACGGTTCTACCTAAAGTTTTTTCCCCGCACAGGTCCCACGTATTGCCCTCTAAACAAATAAACAAATAAACAGATTTGCAAATAACGCATCGGCCCACCAGACCATCGTATGGGCTTCCAGGGTTAAGCAAAGATATTATTTTGGGTTAAGTAATGTAAACTATGAATCGTGCAGGTATACTGGGTGTCCCAGACCACCCGTCCACCCCTCATAAAATGGAGGGAGGTCAGTTTTCGGAAAACGCAAAAAAATTTGATAATAAAGTCGGGCGTGCTCTGCCTTTTGGACATATTACCAACTTTCGGATTCGACCGGAAGTGGGTGAATCAGACGGCAACTTCATTTTTTCAAATGGAGCATGTATTTTTTTTGACGGATTTGGATTCTACGCCAAAAAATACGTGACTTTGAAAAAAAAATTTTTTTCTAAATCCGTTTTCTTGAGCTTTCGATGATCTTTGCGTTAAGCACATGTTCGATTTGCATGGAACCCTTAACACAACAAACTGTTTGTTTAATACGGACGCCCCTTAAACGACATTCTCACTTTATTTCTTATTGGATCTGCACAGAAAATCTCTCAATTTTAGTGACCGAATTCTCGAAAAAGCAGCCATTCTACACGGAGAAAAGAGTTCAGTGGCTCCACCCTTGCAAGGGTTTGAGCTACTAAACGGAATAGTAAATTATGGACAGGCCACTACGGCAGTAGAATCTACTGAACGCGTGTTTAGTCGACTCCACTAGTCGCTGAAGAGTAGCTTCTACTACGCACGCAGTCGCACGTACGATTCCTTTTCAGTAGAACATACTGAAGGTGAGTGCGTTCTACTGAACAAGAATGGTACATGCGGCTGCGTGCGCAGTAGATGTTACTCTTCAATGATTAGTAAAATCGCGCTTAAAATTATAAAAAAGAATCCTTAAAAATATATAATTACACATAATACATGATTTTTTTCA